>JAMYHX010000088.1:0-113726 GCA_025529335.1 Rhizopus sp. PT2906 | reverse complement strand
GAAGGTCCCACCGAGAATCGAACTCGGATCACCGGATTCAAAGACCGATATGATAACCATTACACCATGGAACCGCTTTTTGATTGGTTGAACCTTAAAATAAATTTGTTATTTTATTTTCACGTGACTATCGCGTGACCGTAGATCTTTTTTTGACTTTTTGTTACTATCTGTACTTTGGAGGCATACTTATCGATGCGAATGTTTTTGAACCCATTTAAATTACTGAAAAAGTGAATGAGTAATAACGTATTTTTAATTATTGTGTGATTTTGATTCATTCTGTTATGGAAATGCTCACATACTTTGAAAATTTTATTATATACACTATTTGCTCATGAAAAAAAATGGGACATCACACATTAAGAGCTATAGATAAGAAATAATCATTTGACAGAACGAACTTTGCCTATTCAAAACGACGATAGCCCGAAGAGAACAAAGATAGATGGACAAGTAATCGAGGTGTTAAATATCGTACAAGAGTGTTGTCAATATATTGGTCTTTACAAAATAGTTTACAGTAACGTTATCAATGAAAACATTGCATATATTTAAAAGTATGATAGATATACTTGAAAAATTAACGAAGGAATATGAAAACATTCGCTACAAGACATACTGGGTCATTTTAAAAAGTGATTCTGCTTGTCCATTACATTTCTTCATTGTATCTACATTTTAACAATGTATCTTCCCATAGTTTATAAGTGTTATTTAAGCTTCCATTGATACATGTTGGCGCTATTCGATGCTGCCTTTGATCTGCCCAGTAGCATGAATCCATATTAGTTTCTAAATCTTCTATATTTGCTAAGCAAAGGTATAAGGGTGTTATGCTTCCTTCTTTTGGGGTCAACATAATAAAGTCGAATAGTTTTGAGAATGGTCTTAACGTGAACACAGTGGTGTGATTAAATAGTTTAGTCCTGACAGTACCAGGATGGTAGGCTTCATAACACTATGTAGGTATAAAACTTGTAAAATAAAGTAATCTTGACTTACCGTAAACCTTTACCCCTGAAGGTGCAGATGCTGAGAGATACTGTGCAATATGTGCGATGCATGATTTGCTATAGGCATAGTGGTCAAGTCCATTTAAACTGTATGATGTCAAGGGTGTGTTTGTGTCTAATTTGTTCACAGCATATAGGGTGGAGCTTGATGCAAAAAGAATTCTACCACATTCTGTGTTCATGTGAGGAAGCAGCAGCTTACTTAGCAATGTAGGAGACATGTAGTTCTATAAAGTTACTCTTTAGTTGAATATAATTAATACATGTGTATTTTACTAACAATTTGACACTGTGATTCAAAGCCATCCACTGTTTTAAGATAGGGTACATTCATTACACCCGCATTATCTACATACAATGACAAGATGAGACAACCATGCATGATCATGATATTATATATATATCATATGCTTACTGATTAATAAGTCAATTCTGCGTCCATTGAGTATAGATTTAACCTGGCTGACAAAGGGATGAACAGAGCTAAAATCAGCAAGGTCAAGTTCGCATATCTCGACATGACCTTTTGGTGTAGAAAAAGGGCCAATGAGCTTCTCGCAAAGTTCCTTGGATCTTGTTCCTGAAAAGCAAGTTTAATTAATGATTTGCTTCGACTGATTGTATTATACAAACCAATGATCAGCTCAAACCCACATCTTTTTAAACTTTTTGTTATCTCTAAGCCAATACCAGAATCACCACCTGTAATAACCGCTATAGGCTGCTGATTATCCTGTTTATGGCTTTCGAGGTAACGATCAATAAGTTGAGATACTTTTGCTTCATTTTCTTCTTTTGTGATTGAACTATGAAAAAGTCCTCTTTTATATACTGCAATATATATCGTTTCCAAGATTCCAATAAGGTATACTTTTATTAATGTAGGGAGCCACCATAGTGTTTCTTGACATTTTAAGTTTGCTGCTTCTAAGGCTTGTTTTTGAAATGAGCTTGTTGAATCTTTACTATTTTGCCCTTTGCTCTTGTAGACTATAAAAAGTATGCTTGTGGTAACAATGGTAATGCCAATTAGCATTGACATGGTGAATGAGGGTCGTCTTTTATATTTAAAGATATGAAAACAGCCGCTTTTGGAAGAACGGTCATTTTTTTATGTGTAACTGCCTTTTCAATCCACGGCATAAACAAAACATTTAAGAGCAAAAAGTCTTTTTCTCTTCATTTTTTTATACTTTTATTGATTATTGATAAATAATGAATACACAAAGACATCCACTCTGGTGGACTACTTTAGGTGTTGTATTGGGTGTTTTCTTATCATACAACTTCTTTCAAGTGCGTCATAATCCTATCTACAAACGACAGAATGGCGAAGGTGTCTTAAAATTTGGAAATCCTGGTACGTAAATGTTTTGATAAGACTTTAGCACCTGTATGAGCGTTCAAACATCGTAACACATGTGTAGGGCCCATCAATGACTTATTTGAGAGGCACGCTTATGCCGTATCTTACAACCGTCGCGATCGTATTCCTTACTGGGTCGGAGAGCACTTAACTGTAGAAAATCTCCAGAGGGGAGACGGTGTATCAAGAGATAGGTCGCGTTTCAAAGAAGATCGCGAACTTCCCGAGATGTTTAGGGCTTCTCCTAGAGATTATACAGGAAGTGGATATGATCGCGGTCATATGGCACCTGCTGCTGATGCTGTTGCAACTCAAACAGAAATGGACGAAACATTCTTAATGTCAAATATAGCGCCACAAGTAGGACCAGGATTCAACAGAAATTGTAAGGAGGAGTGACTGTGATCGATATCGCTTACTAACAGGCATTTGATTAGACTGGGCATTTCTAGAACAGTTTTGCAGAGATATTACCCATAATTTTACGGATGTATACGTTTATAGTGGCCCATTGTTCTTGCCCAAGGTAAATCAAAATACACATGCCCTGGGAGAAACAGGAATTCGATTTGATGGTAGGGGAATTATGTCAGAAGAGATAGTAGGGGCTACCAAGTTAAAGTATAAGATGACGTATGATATGATTGGCACTAATGGTCCAAATGTTGCTGTGCCTACTCATTTTTTCAAAGTGCTGCTTGCATTGAAGGATGGACAATATCTATCTGGTGCTTTTGTACTTCCTAATCAAGCAATCAATCGTAATGTTCCATTGACTCAATTTCAAGTGGATCTCAGAGCAATCGAACGAGCTTCAGGCTTACAGTTTTTTCAAGAATTGGACAGACGTAACTTTTTAAATTTATGTGATCATATCCTTTGTTCTGTCTAATATACCAGAGTAAATAAATCGCTTATTTATTGAAAATACGGTATAATACGTTGTTTAGAGGGTATTAGACAGCTAGCCGTTTATTGTTTTCTAGCGTTTCGCTCTTCAAACTCCAGTCGCTTGTTGGGGCTATTATAGATGGTAGTAAGGATAGAAACAGGGAATATGACGCATACAATAAAGATAAGCCCTCTTGTATAAGTTCCATCAGGATTACGCAGAGCATCAATGACAGCCAAAAAGATAAGACCCAAAACTTGAGAGCACATCCATAACATCGAACTGGAGATTGATTCACTGATGGGGTATGATGACTCAACACTAAGTTCCAATGATACAGGCAAGAGGGAGAAAGTAAAGAAGCCCATAAGAACACAAATGGCCACAAGTGCACCAAAGTCACCCTTTTGAACTATGGAGAGATGATTAGAAAAGCTGCTTATCTAATATTTTGAAAGCCAAAACTTTACCCATAAAGTAAAATGCAAGATATAGTGCACCGATGATAGGCACATAAATCTTGATGACAATCTTGTGTCGTCCAGTCTTATCAATGAATATACCCGTGAGAGCTGCACCTACAAGACCAGCTACGATGAAGGCAGCTCCAAGATAACCTGCGTTGTCTACAGAAATTTTATAAGGTGCGACAATCTGGGTCAAGATAGAGGTAAATGTTGACGCCATGCCACAAAGTACGCCAAATGCGATAAAAACGATGACAAAGTTGTAGTTTGTGATAAGCTCATAGATTGATTGCCAAAAGGTAAGAGCAAACTTGTTTTTGGAAGATGCACTGTAGGAAGGAGGCGTCTTGGGTTTTTTAGGAATAAAGAATACAGGAATCATAAAGCCAGTTGTGATACATGCTATAATTAAAAACTGCTTGGCTGTTAATTAAGAGTTGTTATAGTCCTATTTTTATCATACCCCGAGTTGTACTTGATCAGCATCAGTAACGATAGCAGGAATGATAACATCAGCTATGGCCATACCGATAGCATTGGCTTTATAATGAGTGTAAGAAGACTGTTGCTTATATGAATGGGAAAGTCAGGACTTACCTATACCACCAACCATAGTAGCTGTTCCTCTACTTTTCGCACTAAACCATAGAGCGGCGTACTGTATAAAGGTGTTAGCTCTTCCTCTTTTCTTTTTGGTTATTTCAAATTGATTTCACGAGCTTACAGGTGTACAAACGTTCAGAATGAAGGGCTGACCGAAGGCACAGATCACCTAAAATAAAACAAAAATTTTAGCTACTATTTTTTAACCTTTCATGGGAAAGATTTACTTGTCCAATCATGGCTAGTGCGAGCTTCCCAGTGGAATCATGTACAAAATTTGAGAAATATCGAACCCAAGCACCAATAGCTTGAAGAACGCAACCAATGATAATCTATAAATGAGTATAAATTGACATTTACATAAGATATATAGGATGATCATCATACGCCTGTCTTGATACTCCAATGATCATAGGCCCAGCTCGAGATTGGACCAGCCACAATATAAGTAAGCATAAAGATATTTGAAAACCAATTGATGGCTGTTAATCCAGCGTTATTAAAGTAAGCATTAGAGTAATCCGGCACGGGAGCAACTGCAAGCCAATTTAAAGACGAGGCAATGTTGGCTAGGGCGATCATTGTTAATCCAAAGAATCGTATCTTATACGTCTTAAAAATAAATGAAATCTCTTCGAGATCTTCTCCTTGTTTCCATGCTTCGTGATCTTCCAGCCTAGTTGCTCGCTCCATTATAAAATAAATACGAATTTACGGGAAACAAAAGAGAACAAAAGAAAGGAAAATATAAAAAAAACACAGCTAAGTTTAATCGGGTCTTCAAATGGTGGATGGTAAGGGAAGCACAATGATAGTTGTAACTTGATAGATTGCTGCACTCTAGCTACATAGAAAAAGCCTTGGTATGTATACGTATGTGCATACATATGTATAGGAGAAGGTTCTTCTGATTTTTGAGTTTGGCATCATTTTAAGGTGTTTTTCATTATCCCTTTTTTCCTTCTTCTCTTTTATCAATTTCACAGGGTCCAGCTACCAATAGCGAATTACACTGTAGTACCACAAAGTGTATGTCACACTGGTCTGCCCTTTCTGTTGTACATACTCGTGGTGTGTTTGCATCACTGGATCACAGAAAGGGCAAACGAGGAGATCTTTATACAAAATGGATATGATGCCCTTCCTTGAGACATTGTATAATATAAACAATTACTCAAAACTTTATCTCAAAAGTAACATAGTTTAGTATGCTGCACGAATATCGGATACTTAAAAGAAACCGTATGATATCGGAATCAAGAAATAGCTTTTATTGATTACAAAAAGCTTATTCTGAGAAGGCCTTTACAATAGTTTTTCCCACTAAATTGTCTAGAGCTGTAATATCTGGACACGCCTTGATGCTTACTTTTTGAGATTCGCTTATTTTGGTCTCTAAATCCCCTACAGTAGCTAATGGTAACTTTGATCTATTTTTTTTTTTTTAAAAAAAAGTTAATACTGAATGAGAGAAAGCTACAAAAAATGCTCATTACTTATTGATCCATCTAATCTTGAGTATATTGCGCCAATTCCTGCCTTCTTTTACAATTTGGAATTCAGATTTCTTGATAGCAAATGGAGTATTCTTTAAATTCATAGAGTGTATCGGTTGTGCCTTTGACGTTATTTTACCAAAGCCACTGATGTAGTCTGCTTGTTGAGGAATGAATATCAAGTATACATTTTTACAAGACTAGTAGATAAGGTCAGTTGTATGGTTAATTTAGCTAAATGCTTACCGTAAAAAGAGTGTTTATAAAATCCACGTGAAAATCATCAACTGACCAATACCCTGTTGCCTTGGCAAAGATCAAGTCTTCTGTTGTATTCGACGTTGCCAGGATATATTCACTCGATCGAAGCGGGCGCCAAAAACAATCCGCGTTGATACTTGCCAATTTTTTCTTGTCGCTCCTTCTATTTTCGCGCTTACTCTCGGGTTTATTCTGGGTACGCTCTTGTTTTGTTGTAGGGCTCTTTTCATCATGAATGGTGAAAGAGAAGTGTTTTTTCTGTTTACCATCATGTGCTTTAGAATTCTTCTTTTCAGCATCTGATCTATTGCCAACATATGAACTTGTGCTTGATGAGGGCTCCATTGTGCATTCCGTGGTCTGCGTGCCCAAGCTAGTCCATGTGGTAAAATTTTCTCTCTGTTTCTAATAGGTTAGTTATGTATTCTTTATGTGAACATGTACATTACCATATGTGCGCAACAATGTAGCTTTTTGCCCATAAATCCTTTACAAGGTTGGTTTGATATAACAGTTTGACTTTTATTCAACTTACTTCGTCCGTAATATTGTCCGACAGCTGCCGTTAGACTGTCCAAGGATTGATAGCAGACAAAAGCAGTGTAATCATCTCGATGATACTGTATATACTATAGTAAGCTTGGTAAGTAAATACACAGTAACTCGCTTTAATATTTGGTTACGAGAACGTTGGGATCAAAAAAGAGTTCGTAAAGGTGTTTTAATTTCACTGCTCCAGCAATATTTGTCACTTCCATGATAAAACTCTCGTGATTACGTGGCTGCTCCATTGGCGTGTAATCTGTGCTCATTGCAGTATAGCAGCTTTGGTAAGGCATGTAATAAGGATTGATGTATATATAAGGTGGCCCACCTGAACTAAAAGGATATTCTCTTTGACGCATTCTCTCAAAGTAGACTTCCAAAAACGGATTATTGGGATCGACTGTAGAAAGCGAGATCTTATCCTCTGTCTGTCCATAGCACTTGTCCGCGAGCTCTTTCCATGACAAATTGTGGTCATCTACCAACTCTCTGTTATCATCTTTAGCGGCAGTAGTTTCTTGATAGTCATATTCATTCTCATCGCTTTGCACTGTTTGTTGACCTTGCATGGTAATTGAGCAGGTTTGACTCTCATTGGCTGTGACCACTAGCTCGTTGTTACAGAAATCGTTCATATCAGAGATAGGCTCGTGTTCTTCATCTATGATATCTTCGTTCGCCATTTGTGAAGCAGGAGCACTTGCACTTAGTTGAAAATACTTTTGCACTTCAAGCATTTGGAGTTCACGGTGTTCATCAAGATAATCATACCCTGAAGGAGCTGAACTGCTCAACTTGTGCTCACTGCGATGATCTTCAAAGCAGGAAATAGAGTATTCATTATGTAGTTTTCTTGTAGTCATGTCAAGTGACGACATCAACTGTGTATAAATAGACGCGTCGTTTTTGTCTTGGGAAAGTGTATTTTTACTTTCAATCGCGCTTTTTAGAAAACTTTTAAGAGGAGGCAAATCAAGACCTTTCTGATACAGTTCCTCTTTTGAGTTGGACTCTTGCTGATATTCTTCTTCTTTCAAGTCCTCATCACAATGGAACACTCCACTGTCATCGATGTACGAACGTTTGCGCTCTGAGTCATTTTCTTCACTATTATATTCATCATCTAAAGCTACAACGTTGTTTGTAGATGTGTATTGAAATAGATGATTTGTATTTTCATTACAGTCATCGTTGGTTTCAACACTCATGAAGCATTGGTTTGAATGATTTTCCTTAGGCATCACGTTTTATATTTCTATGTCAAAGAGATAAGAAAGAGAAAAAGACAAGCCTTGATAAAGTTGATCTACGGCTTTACACAAAAAGAGGTTAAAGAATAAAAAAGATACATGAATTCCTGATAACTTACTTTCCCTAACTGAAAGCTTTGAAAGTAAAAAAGAAAGAAAGAAAGAAAGAGAGAGAGAAAAAAAAAAGGGGGGGAAGGAAATGGATCCTTTAATAAGCCGTCATTTTGTTTCCTTCATTAAACCTAAACTTTTGAACTATGCATTTTTTTTCTTACAATCTAAAGGATCTATAAAAGATGAAATAGAAAACATAGTCTAGGTCTGATTCAGTTATTCTCAAAGATGAATGATCAAATGGTAATAGATGGGGCTTATGTATTTGAAAATATCCTAATGACAAGTACAGTGAACTAGAAAAGTATAATGGGCTAAACGAGAAGGAGACAATGACTTGTTAATATGTCATAATTGAGCATTTTAGCTCCATTTCTACTTCTTATTCAAAGTTATTATCCTTGTGTCTTTTGTAACTTGATTTGCTAATGGTTTGTGGCTTTAATCAAGAAAGAAGAAAGAAGAAAGAATAGCTGACAATCTAATTTAGTTAAGAAAGCCTTGAACAATTAAAGTAGACTGGGTTATTTAATTAAATAATATCCAAGAAGGGAAGTAAAGATGTTCTATTGGAGTTGTTTACTTTAGATGATTAAATAGCGAGCAGCATGAATTGAACGGAGGATGAATGCCCTCCCAATCTCCGCCCTTTCCCATTTTCTTTCAAACATGAATACGGAACCTGTCAATAGATATTTAGAGTTTAGAAAGACGTCAACAAAGATAGGCTTAGAAGAAGCACTTGTAAGATAACACTCATATATAAAGCCAAGAAAAAGGGCCACAAATAGTTATACACTATAATTAGGTACAATTCAAAACTATTGGACAACCCAATTGGAAATTGTAAGTTCTCTCTTCTTTTACAGATCTCTGTTGATGTCGACAATCTCATTCACGTAACTTATTAGCGAGCTATTATGTGAACTATTCTTTATTGTAAATCAAGTGCAGAACGAAACAACAGAAAGGACAAATGTAGCAATTCGCAGTTTTATAAAATTATTAAACAGTGAACCGTTTATATCTGAGCACAGTAAATCAATAGTGGAAACGGTTGAACTGTTCCAAGATATTGAGTATCAAGAAACCAGCATAGGCGTTACAAGAGTAAGTCCTATTGAATAGATCAATGGTTAATTGACATTATTTTATTTATAGTATCTGGTCGAAGGTTTGGTCTATCTGCCTACACGAGCCATTCTTATCAAGACACTGAGTAAAAGCAGCTATGTTTCTAAAGAAAATGTAAAGTAACGCTACACTACTTTTATCAGCAAACTAACTTGCATTGATCATAGACAATACATTATGCTTTATCCTGTGCCTATCGTTTAAATAGCAAATTTATGCTGCAATTAAGGTAACTAAAGGGGATGTAAAGAGAGGGGATCAAAAGAATGGTACTATTATAATATTCATCTAATAGTGAAATGATGGGCGCACTTGTCGAAGCTAACCCTGAATATGCGTGGTCAATAAGACTAGAATTGATGGAAATGAAAATATTGCCAGATGTTATCACCAGGATTACAGCTGTTTACTGTCAAGACGAGGTATGTATAGCGAAGGAGAATATATATTATAGCTTTACTTATGCGCTTCAAGATAAACTTTTTCAACAGCATCTTTCAGCAAGTGGCATCTTGGTTCTTGGCTCAATCGGCTGCTAGTCGTCAGTATTTTCTAACAATGAAAAATCGCATCATCTCAGAAATCGAAGTATCTCATGTGAGCTCTTGCATAGAATTGCAAATGCACGAGAAATAACAAGTTATGTTGTAGTCAAATGGCGATTATGCAAGAGTGGCATCTGCTATTCGCGCACTTGCAGGTATTACCGGATACTTTGGTGTAAAGCTGAATGACCAAGAGGTGGATGTGTTTATAAACTTGCTAAATCAAACTGAATCAGAAAGGTAAAACGTATTGACCTATGGAATGAACTACTAAATTGCATCATTAGACTAGTACAACTTATATTGTGCCTTGTACTTATAACCGCCGATCAATTTCTTAAAAGACAGGTAAGGAAGGAAAGGGGGGTTGCTGACCGAATTGGCTTTTAACATATCTAAGAAAAACTTATCGGAAGCACTGTGTCGATTACTTCAATGTAATATATCTGAAATGCCACTACTGATTCTGGTTTATTTCGAAACTGACGCTATATTTCAAGTTGAAGACACTGTTCGCTCTACAATAGCCATACAGGTGCCAATACGTAAGTTTAATTTTTAGAAAATAGGCTTAAAGGCTGACATCTTTATTATTTTGCAGCTAGGTTTGGTCTCTTTGAAATCCAAAAACTATTTAGATCTTTGAAAAACTCTGTACTTCCTATACATTAATAAAACCTTAATCCTATCACCCACCCCCCCTCCTTTTGGATTTAGCAGGAGGTACCACGGATAATCATATCCTAGTAGCACGGTGTGTTCGGTAGACTCGATAAGTAAAGAATTAGTCCCAAGTTTCTATTGATTGCCGTCCGCCATGGATCTACTCTTTGTCATACAATAGGAACATATTCTAAAAAAAAAAGGGATAAAGAATTATGCTGTACACAAGCAAGATGGGGAAGTTAAATTGATCATCCTGTTTGAACAAACAAAGCGGCATGATTTATCGATAGCCACGAATCATTCTCAACGCAATTGATTTACAGTGAACTAAATGTTTACGTTAATTCCTCTTTGTCCTGAATAAGTGTCAATCATTTGAATCCTTTTTGAATAACAAGTTAATATTAAAGATAGTATAGTTAAAATGATTTTTACAAAATGGCAAGTAAGCCTTTAATAGAATATTCTCAAAGATTCATGCAGGAGAGAATGGCCACAATAACCCTTTGGCCATGGGTCGCCCCTAAGAAAGAGTATGACTTTAATGTTAAGGGATAAAGGTAAAAAGAAGGGGAAATTGAGGAGGGTGAGGGGAGTCCTAAGCACAAAAAGACATTATCTAAAAAGATATAAAAGATGATCATTTTTTTTTCTCTTTTTTTTCAATCCAAACAATTCAAAATGCAAATCAAATATCTCACTCTTGGTTTAATCGCTGCTATAGCTGCCTCTGTTCTGGCTGATCCTATTGTGAATAGTGCTCGAGTTGCTGGTGCTGGTGATGCGGTCATTAAACGTGAACCCCGTGACCTTCGAGTCGCCAAGATATATGCTAATGCTATTCGTCGCCGTTATGCTCGTCGTTCAGAAGCTGATGAGGAAGAGGAAGATGAAGAGGAAGAGGAAGAAGAAGAAGACGAGGAAGAGGAAGATGAGTCTGAAAGTGAAGCCAAGACACCCAAACCGCAATCCTTATCGCGCCGCCAGGAAGAGGAAGAGGAAGATGAAGATGAACCTGATGAAGACGAAAGTCCAAAAAAAGCAAGTGCTAATGGTGCAACACCAAGGCTCGCTCGCAGACAGAACGAATATATTTAAACAAAAGATGAACACACTGAACACACTATTACTACGGCCAATGGTGATGTCAATGTTGATATTTAATCCTAACGGCGAGCAAATAAATATAGTCATGTTCATGTATTCTTTACTGTTTTCTTGCTTCAATAAATAATAAATGGTTCTATTTAGCAAACAGGTTAACGTTATAGATATTATTCTTGAGGATGTCTCTTCGCATTTTATCAATCTATGTTTAGTAAAGATGGAAGAGTTTATACATTCATTGAATCTTAAATAGACTGACCCATATAACCTTGTTGGGTCATCAGGGGTTGAGATAGGCTGGTTGAAACAAGACAACCTTTTCTTTACTGTATTGACCAACCCTCAATCACTTTCAGTAGCATCGAACGTCCATTCAATCAAAGTGTATATAGAATGGCATGCGTTTTGTAAAAATAGATTATTTCATAAACAGTTTCAATCTTTATGCATAGTATTCTTTTCAGGACCACACTTATTATTTCACTATACGCACGCTTGAATTTTTCATGGGGTGTTATGAGAACTATTCTTTGAATAATATCATGCTATTCTCATATATATTTCCGATGATCCTCCCTTGTTAAATAAGACACTGTCTCTAATGCTGTTAAATGTATTACATAATACACCATGTTTACTACTATCAATGCTCGTACGTTTATATTTCATATGATCCAATCATAGGCAAGAATAGTAGCACGCTGTAAAGAGAGCGTATGCTTATCAGTAAGCTTATATTTTAGATGATGACAAAGCCTTGGCCGGAAAAACTGGTAAAGGCGGTATTGTATCAGGGTCAATTCCAAGGCTCGCGGAAGGGGAGGAAGGGGAGGAAAATATTCTGGACACGTATACTTAAGCAGTGAGACACAAAATGAATCAAATAACGGGCAATTGACTAGGCTATGACAGGGATAAGCTTATTTTGCCATAAGAGCATACTTGAAGAGCGTGCCTGTTAGTGCCAAGATATGCTTTAGGTTGTCATGTTTGTAAAGTAGTCAAGAACACGCGTACAACAGGTGTAATCTCTTGTCATCTTTATTCCTATCAATGAGTTATTCGACATGCTATCGTCAGTAATGCAGAGCTTATTGTTTATAAAGGGATACCTGTTTACAGAAAAACAATGAATAATCTTGTTTTTTGTCCATTAAAGGAAAAACAAAACAGGCTGTGCTTGCTAAGCATATTGTATGTAGAGAGAGGTACCACGGTTTATAAATATAGAAGTACTGGTTACATAAAAAGAAGGTCTCATTATAAATAAACACAAGGTACATTTAGTATGTATTCGATTTCCATTTGACCTTTTGCTCCTCTTCTTTTTATATTTTTGAAATAACAAAAGAAGATGCTGCTCCTTTTCTTGATGGTATTACACCTTATGGCTACTGTCGTTTCTTCTGCCTCAATCGACAATTTGACAATTGTTCAGTCTGCAAACTTAGAGTATGCTCGGCTATTAAGCCATTCGATCTTATTCTACGAAGCACAGAGATCAGGAAAATTACCTAGTAACAATCGTATAGCTTGGTAAGATTTCATACTTGTTTTATTTTCCCTTGTCACAATGCTTATTTTCAACTTAGGCGACACGACTCTGCTTTGACAGATGGTTCCGACGCTCAATTGGACTTGACTGGTGTAAGTTATCGGGTTATTTTCATTAATAAATAAAAAATAACCACTCGACACTTCATTCTTTAGGGATATTATGATGCCGGAGACTACTTGAAGGTATTAATAGAGTACACATGAAAAAAGCTGTATATCTGACCTTGTGCCTCTGCAGTTTACATTTCCTCTAAGTTACACAACTTTTATGCTAAGCTGGGGAGGTAACCTCTTTTCTGTTTTTGTATTTTACGATTACTGATCATCTGGTGGGGCTTAGGTATTGATTACTACAAAGGATACGAACTGGCAAACCAAGCAAGCTACTTGCGGGAACAGGTTAAATGGGTAAAGACGATATTCTTTATTATCACATAATGACAACGGCTAATTTTGTTCATTGTTAGGCAACAGATTGGATGATCAAGGCACATCCAAGCAATTGTACACTTTATGTCCAAGTAAGTCATAACATATTACAACACTGTACAAATCTTTAAGACAATTTAAACAGATAGGAGATGTCCGTCTGGATAATAATTACTTCGGTATATAGACTATATGTAAAAATAACAAAAGAGCTAAAATAACAATTTTCCCTTTTTCGTATCATTATTTCCACAGGCCCGGATACAAATATTCCATTGCCGAGACCAAGTTATCAAATCAATGAGACAAACTTTGGTACAGATGTAGCATCCATGACAGGTAAATGTGTATATTTAAATATTCCTTCATACTCTAATAGATCTTTATATGTAGCCGCCGCCTTTGCAACTGCATCTTCCTTGTTTCGTATGTTTGCATCTGTAACAGGTGATCAGAAAGACGCTGCATATGCGGATCTGTTATTATCGCATGGTGTCCAACTCTATAGCTGCTCCAAAACTATCAACTTTTCTAGATATCAATTTGCTGTTCCTACAGTCAAGGATGTTTACGCAAGCACCGGTATGTTTAAACAAAACAAAAACAATGAGTTCAGGGCTCATGAAGAACTCTAGATTATCTTGATGACTTGATTCTGTCCGCTATTTCTTTGTACAAGGCTACCAAGAACGAAACTTACTTGGATGACGCGTTGTCATATTATCAGCTGCCCGATTGGAGAACAAACCACACGGAACCCCTGGGATGGGACAACACGGTAAAGGTTATTGCATTTTGTGGCTTTATCATTCTTATGCACTATCTTTTTTGAATAGTACGGAGCTGTCTATGTACTGTTGGCAGAGTCTTTCTTTAATACTTCGGACCCACAAACATCTATTCAAAGCAGAAAGGTCGCAGAGAATTACTTGGATGGTATCGTCAGTGGCACATCGGTCAACCAAACCATGGGTGGATTGCTCTTTTGGGACTTTTATAGGTATTATCTCTTATTTTTATCCTTTATGCTTGATTAACCAAACATAATATATAGTGATGATAATAGTAACGCAAATGCTATGAGCGCAAGCTATCTTTTACTGTCTTATTCTCGTCAAGTCCTTCGTCCATTACTTGCCATTTCTCCTACGGATCAAGAGGCCATTTCTGCAAAAATCAAGCGGTACGAAGGTAAGAAAATGACCCAATTAAAAGAAGTCGCACTCATTCTTTTTATAATAGATCTTGCTATCCGTCAGCTCAACTACATGTTTGGCATGAACCCGATCAACCAAAACTATATAGTCGGAGAGCGCCCCAATTCACCCAAGTATCCTCACTCAGCCCTTGCTGCAGGATTTAATTCGCTTGCGGACGCCATCGCAAGTCCAACTGACCTAAGTCATTCTCATACTATTTACGGAGGTAAAAAGATATACATGCTATTTGTTTATTTCTCCCTTCGATAATAACAATATTAATTAGCACTCGTGGGTGGGCCAGCAAAAAATGATTCTTTTACAGATCAGCGACTTGATTGGTCGCAAACGGAAGTTGCCCTTGATTACAATGCATGCTATCAGGGCATCTTGGCCTATCAAGTCATGTACAGTTCCAATGGACCCTATTATGAAACACCAACTAGTTCATCTAATCCAACTACAGCTCGTGTTTCCAATGCATTATCAACCTGGGCTATTGCCATTGCTATAGTCATTCCTATCCTAACAGTTTGTCTTCTCGGATTACTCGCATTTATGTTCATACGTCGTCGTCGTCAACAAGCTCTTCGTCAAAAGAGTGAACCATCAGTCAGATACGAAAGTGACGAAGGTAGCACCCTTCAACAGGATGGTTCCCCCAAGGATTTCTCTCAATGCTCTCCTCTAAATCAGAAGAAGGCATCTGTGGACTTGACTGACCAGGGCATCACTCTGCCTAGAGTACTGCTCACTGAGAGCACGACCCAACGAGCCCCTGAGTTGGGACAGTAAATAATATGATATATATGTACTACAAATGTGTAATATAGAAGCCTACTTTCAAATAAAAAATAAAAACTAAATCAAATCGTTACAATCTCCTTACTACGTTTGATCTTGTTTTTTCTTTGCATTAAAGGTATGGCTTGTATTGATGATGGCTTTGACCCATCAAAAAGTGATTCGACAAAGATTGACTCCGCAAATCACCTAATAAATTCAAAAGAAATGACTCCAAGTGACTCTTTTATTATCTTTTCTAAGCTAGTCGAGAGACTTTGTTTTTTTGTCGAGTAAATCTAAAGAATGAGAGGGTATTTTGAGGGAAGGTTTAGTTGAAGAGGATTCATTCATCCCAGTCAGACGCGTTGTTGGCTGGAACCTTGTTTTTTTTTCTCACCGTTCGAGTTCGGAAACAAACGTAACTGAATTCAAACGTTGTGTAACCTTTTTGGTAATAGAAACTGTTTCTTGTCTTTTTCCTTTCTTCTTTCTTTTTTCTCCCGTTTTCTTCTTTATTTTCTCAAGTCATGCTCTCCTCCATCACTCGTGCTTCGGTCAAGCCCAAGTTTATGGCATCTCGTGCCTTTGTTTCTACTTGGAATGCAGTTCCTCAAGGTACTGAAAAACCGCACAACAAAATACATATTAAACTCTTGTTTTTCTGTAGGTCCACCCGATGCTATCTTGGGTGTTACTGAAGCCTACAAGAAAGATCAATCTCCCAACAAGATGAATTTGGGTGTTGGTGCTTACCGTGACGATAATGGTAAACCCTATGTCTTGAATGCTGTCAAAAAGGTAATAAAGAAAAACTCTTTTTTTCCCACTGCCTTTTTTGGAATATTTATCTTTTTTTTTTTCATGTGAGTTCAGGCTGAAAAGTTGATTATGGAAAAGGGTCTGGACAAGGAATATGCTGGTATCACTGGTGTGCCTGCCTTCACCAAGGTTGCTGGTGAACTTGCTTATGGAGAGGATAGTCCTGTGATCAAAGATAACAGAGTATGTTTATAATAGAAGAAGGAGGGATGATATTAAACTTTTTGTGTAGCTCGTTATTAGTCAATCCATTTCTGGTACTGGTGCCCTTCGTATTGGTGCTGAGTTCTTGAACCATTGGTACCCCCACGCCAAAAATATTATTGTTCCCAACCCTACCTGGGGTAATCATATTCCAATCATGAAGAATGCTGGTCTTTCTTTGGAGAAGTATACTTACTTTGATAAACAGACAAATGGTCTCAACATCGATGGTATGCTCGAAGACATCTATGTAAGTTACTTTCTTGAGAAAGAGAAAAGGTACTAACTTGTCTTATAGAAAGCACCCAAGAACACCATCGTTCTTCTTCATGCCTGTGCTCACAACCCTACTGGTGTTGACCCTACTCAAGAACAATGGGACCAAATTTCCAAAGTTATCAAGGTAACATATATATCACAGGATGATCGAGTTCATGTCACAAATACTAAGAAACATGTAGGAACGTGAACACTTTGCTTTCTTTGATATGGCCTACCAAGGTTTCGCCTCTGGAGACTGTACTCGCGATGCCTACGCTCTCCGTAAGTTCGTCCAAGAAGGCCACCAAGTCGTTTTGGCTCAATCCTTTGCCAAGAACATGGGTCTCTATGGTGAACGTGTCGGTTCATTCTCTATTGTCTGTGCTGATGCTGAAGAAAAGGCACGTGTTGAGTCTCAGTTGAAGATCATCATCCGTCCCATGTACTCTAACCCACCTATTCACGGTGCACACATCGTCAGCACCGTCTTGAACACACCCGAATTGAAGCAAGAATGGCTCGGTGAAGTCAAGTTGATGGCTGATCGTATTATCACCATGAGAGAAAAGCTTAGAAGTCACCTTGAAAAGGACTTTGGATCAAAGAAGAGATGGAACCATATCACTGACCAAATCGGTATGTTTTGTTATTCTGGTTTGACACCCGAGCAAGTCAACAAGCTCAAGTCTGACTGGCACGTTTACTTGACACAAGATGGTAGAATCTCTATGGCAGGTATCTCTTCATCTAACGTCAAGTATCTTGCTGAAGCTATTCACAACGTCACCAAGGATTAAAAATATCGTGTATTATAGAAACTGTCATTTCCTTTTTTTCCTTTTCTTACATTCAAATTGAAGTTACGCTTAAAATATAAAATTTCTTAAAATGTAACATTTCTTTCTCGTAAACAGAAAACAAAGCACCCCCTAAACTTGTTACGTGAATAGACAACTGAGAGTATCATCAATGGTTACTCGAAATGAGTATTTCTATTAAATATCTTAAAGATCTGTTTAAATACAAATAATAATCTTAAAGCCTTGATATGAAATGCCTAATAAACAACAACAACAAAAAACGAAAAGGTCCCTCTTTTTTATATGCTTCAATATCAACACTGATGCACCCTCCGTTTGACATTGTATCAGGGTCAGTCGTATGCATTTTACTCCCTTTTTTTTTTTTTCTGGATCTGCTTTCCTGCGATCCTAAACATTTGCCAACGCCGACAGAGTTCACTATAAAAAAGAACACACAGAAGAATGTAATTCAAACTCTTGACCCTCGCTTTCTTTGCTGGTTTCTTTGCTACTGGTCTTACTTTGCCTGCCTTTGATGGCTACATAGAAGCAGAAAGTGACGCTATTAGAAAAATCGCCGCAATTTTGGGCGTTGACGACCCAACTCAAATCGAAGCTGGTTGCATAGGCAAGGTCATAGACATTCTTTATCAAAGAAAACCGAGTGAAATGCTTCTATATATAGATAGCATTGAGATCGCACGCATTCAACTTTAATTTAGTGATTGTAGAACTAATCCTGAAGAATATGAAGTACAGCGATGCTAGTCATGCTAATCATCACTATGATGAATATTTCTTTAATCCTTTGCAAATAAACAAAGAAATAAAAAGAATGGCTCTTTGTGCGATATACTTTATTATCATGCAATGTATCATGTTTAGTCTTATTGATCATAAATAATCCTGTATGTATATAAAATGATGTATGTTTGTTAAAAGAGGCTCGTCTGTATGTATTTATATTTCTTCTTTGTGATAAGATCGTAGATGGAACAACAGCTCATAAAGCTTATGCCCTTCAAAAACATTAATGATTGACATGTTTAATATACATCTGCTACTCTTTATTTGCTTATCGTACACCAAACGATGATATTGATGATATTGTATATAATTAGCAGCCATACATTCTCTCCCTCTCTCTCATGATTTTTTATAATACAAAGAGAGATATTCGCAAAAATTGGCTTCGTGATTTGATTAAAGGAAACACGTCGTTGCTGTATAATCAGCGTGATAGACAAACAAAATATTATTGGTCATTATCAGCAAATGAACCAGACGAAGGCGTGGAAGCCGTTGCAAAGGGAGGGCCTGTGGAGCTGCAAATACTCAAAATGATTGAGAAGTGTAATTTTGAGTATTCTGCTCCACTCGTATATCTTGGATACGGAGGACGCGAGCTGGATGGAGTCCCTCAACTTGGAAGAAATGAAAGAAATAAAAGCAACCAGCGTTGGTTCAACGAAAAGTATGCCTGTGGGGCTTACAAATATCTTAGTGTGGATAGATCAACAGTAAAAAAGATATTTTGCAATATGTTACAACGACTGGTTGTGATAGTACCATCCTTCGTTCTAACGGGTGCACCACGACCTTAGTTACTCACTAAAGACTAGAGTTGAGCTGGGAGATTATCTCTGTCCCACTTGACACAGGCTTTTATATGCATTCAACAACTTGAAGCGCTTCAAAAAATAAAAAGTGCAACTGTTGTGTTGCTTTGTCCAAAAAAGAAATAAAAACGTCTGAATTTAAAGTAAAAATGCGGGGTAAGTTTGTGTTTGACCATTTGATCAAATGACAAGATGAACAAGGTGTATAAGTCATTCCATCCAAATAAAGACTGTGTGTGTGTGTTATTGAGATCTATTTGAATATTTATTCTTTTCATTGGTCAATTCATTCTCTGTGCAAAGGAGATAGCCCAATTTTTGGCCGTACAAATTTTTCATATGATTTAATTGCATGATTTTTTTTTCTTCTAGTTCCAACCCTCTCTCTTTTTGAATGATGTTTATCTAGTTTTCAAGTCTGCTTGTGTGAGGAAAGACGGTATTTTATCAGCTTGATTAGCCTTCCGCTTTCGTCATTCTCTATATAACGTACAAACCTCCTTTACATACCCCCCTTACGTTTGTAAGGTTATCTTAATATGGCAAAATTGCTCATATGTAAACCCTAACTTTTTTTTCACGTGAAGTACTCACATCACAACGAACGCTTGATTTAAAAGGACTGCATTTCATTATTTCTACTATTTTCTTTTCTTTACTTACATTAATTCCATGTCCAAGAAGTTTACCGTTGAGGAAGTCGCTAAGCATAGTCAAACAGATGATTGGTAAAATATATACCAAAAGACGCCATCAGCGAAATATCTTATGTATTTTATAGTTGGATCATCGTTCATGACAAGGTGTACGATATTTCAAAGTTCTTGGACGACCATCCAGGAGGCAAGAAAGTGCTTTTGAAAGCAGCTGGTACAGATGCTACCAAGCAATTCGACGCATTCCACAATCCTTCTGTTCTCACAAAGATCGCCTCTCAGTACATGATTGGTGAAATCGGTACAGAATCAGAAGAACAGGAAGACATACCAACGACCAATCCTCTTCAAGTCGGTGAAGTCTTTGGTGACATGGTCCCCTTTGGCGATCCTATGTGGTACCAAGATTGGTATAGCCCCTACTATAACGACTCTCATCGCAAAGTACGTCAATTCATGCGTGACTTTGTTGAGCGTGAAATCATGCCTTATACTCACGAATGGGATGAAGCTAAACAGATGCCTCGAGAGATTTACGTCAAAGCTGCAAAAGCTGGTATCCTGGCTGCCTCTGTGGGTCGTGTTGAAAAAGAATATATTCCTTATGGATTACCAGGTGGTATTTCATATGAAGAGTTTGACCCTTTCCACGCTTTAATTGTCGCTGATGAAATGTCTCGTTGTGGATCTGGTGGCGTAAGTGGGATTTTGTTTTCATGGTTACCCCTTTCTTGACACCTTTTTTTATTAGGTTACATGGGGCTTGCTCGGTGGCCTTGGTATCGGTCTACCTCCTGTGATGCATTTTGGATCCAAGTATTTGAAGGATAAAGTCGTTCGTGATTGCTTGTCTGGTACAAAACATATTTGTTTAGCCATCACCGAACCTTCCGGTGGCTCTGATGTAGCCAATCTTCAGACGGAGGCTAAGGATATGGGAGACCACTACCTGGTCAATGGTGAAAAGAAGTGGATTACTAACGGTACCTTTGCCGACTACTTCACTGTTGCCTGTCGTACAGGTGAACAAGGGTTCAACGGTATCTCCTTCCTTTTGATTGAACGTGACATGCCTGGTGTGACCACACGCCAGATGAAGTGCTCCGGTGTCTGGCCTTCAGGTACAGCCTACATCACCTTTGAAGATGTCAAGGTGCCCAAGGAAAACTTGATTGGTAAAGAAAACAAAGGGTTCAAATACATCATGCATAACTTCAATGCGGAGCGTATCGGTATCGTCATCCAAGCTAACCGTTTTGCTCGATGCTGTATTGAAGAAGCTATGAAATATGCTCACAAGCGAAAGACCTTTGGCAAACGACTCATTGACCACCCTGTGATCCGTAATAAGTTGGCCAATATGATTCGTAAGGTAGAGGCAACACATGCATGGCTCGAGTCTCTTATCTATCAAGCCAAGAAGATGCCTCCTGAATTACAGCCTGTTCGTTTGGGTGGTCCCATTGCCCTTTGTAAGGCCCAGTCGACACGTACATTTGAATTCTGTGCACGTGAAGCAGCTCAGATCTTTGGAGGTTTGGCTTATACCCGTGGTGGCCAAGGTGAAAAAGTGGAACGATTGTATCGTGAAGTAAGAGCGTTTGCTATCCCTGGTGGCTCAGAAGGTAATATAGTTGTTTATGTGTGGATACGCATGTTATTAACGCACATCTATCTTTAGAAATTATGTTAGATTTAGGTGTACGTCAAGCTACAAAGGTTGGCTCTTTTATGGGGGCCAAAATGTAAAAAAAAAGAAAACATCGCTTTTGATTATAATAAATGCTTTTATAAAGATACATGTATGCCCTTTATAAGATTTATATGATTTCTCTCTCTCTCTCTCTCTGTCTTTTTCCGAGCTACTCAATATACAAGAGGAAATGGTTCTATTGATATCTTTACCAAAATGAGTGTCTGTTTAGACGAAATAGAGTATGCTTGACCCGTATTTGGTAAAGGTCCTCGTCATCTGTATATCTTTACTGAGAGAGTATTTTTCTGGATCAGACTCTATTTCCGTTTACCTGGGAAAGACTGAGTAAAACATGTTGTGGCACATCCTATATTTGGTCAAGTGTATCATTCTAAAGTCAATTGCTCTATAATAAAGAGGGCAAACATACTAGGCAGTTATCCTCTATTTTGAAAGCAAATTTATCAATGTCTTATAATAAAGGTAGAGTAAATCTCAAAGATGTACTGTTGGATCAAAGTTCCATAATTTCTAAATGCTGCAACTAAATGCACGGGGATGATTTAGCGGGTAGTACAACCAGAAATACAGAAATATCTAGCTTGTAAAAATAAAAATACCCTTTATGCGTCTCTCTCTCTCTTTTTTTTTTCTTTGTAAAAATATAATGGATCATGTTTAAATCTAGACATCCTTTACCTTTTCATAAAAGAAACAATTATTCCTTCTCCCGGCTTCGATTCAGAAAGAGATGGCCACTGATCATCTTTTTCCTCATCTTGTTCTTTTATCTTTCTCGTTTATCATCTACCAAAGATCGCCCAATACAACAGGCCAAGAGCCACTCACTGGAAGTGCGATTACCACCACCTTCATCAGGTCATTTTAAAGAACTGACACTTGCTCAAGAAGCATCACTTACACCCATGGGTCATCGCATCCCCAAGATTGTTCACTTTGTTTATGGTCTACGAGATCCTGAACCCACATTGGACCTGATACACTATCTCGCCATCAAATCAGCACACGACGTATTGAAACCGGAAAAGATCATGTTTCACTACCATCATTTACCTGTTGGTGACAACTTTGAACGAGCTCGGCCTATGCTGACACTGAACAAAGTGCCCTTGATTCAAAAAGTATTTGATCGACCTGTGAGTCATTATGCACATCGAGCAGATGTCGTTCGTTTAGAAGTCCTTGAAAAGTATGGAGGCATCTATGTTGATCTCGATCTGATCTCTTTAAAGCCAGTTGATCATTTATTGAACAAGGAGTTCATTATGGCACAGGAAGGTGTAGGTAAGTTGCGATGAAAAAAGCCTTATGATGTTATATATATATATACTTATATATGAACAGATGGTTCCGTGGGACTGTGCAATGCCATGATCATGGCAAGACCTCATTCTAGATTCATACAAAGATGGTACGCTACTTATGCCACTTTTGATAGCTCTGATTGGAATTATCATTCGGTCGTCCTGCCCGGGAAGCTTGCCCCCTTTTTCCCCAACGAGGTCACCGTCTTGAATTATACTTCTTACTTTTGGCCACTCTGGGACAGTGCTGGATTGCGCACACTCTTTCTCGAAAAAAGTTATGACTTTTCAGCAAATCTGGGCACACATATTTGGGAATCAGCAGCTAACAAGAACTTGATGAAGGATGTGAACGAAAAGGTGATGATGGAGATTGATAACAGTCTTTATTGTCGACTGAGACCGTTCTTATTGGACGGAAAACCAGACCCTAGACCCGATAGTTGTCATATCCTGCGCCATACCAAGAGAGCAGATGGCTTGGTGGGGCATTGGCCACTAAAAGAACCCACGAACGAAGCAAGAAAAGGAATAAACCCGCTACCAGCAGAAGACGACTCGGGCAATCATCTAGCAGGAATTATGAGAAATGCGGTGTATGTGAATGATGGTGTCTATCTCTCTGGAGACACAAGCTACATCTTCTTGGGTATGCCCACTCAAACTTCGGCTCAGACCATCACTGTCAGCTGGTGGATGAAAACTGCCGTAAGCAATCCAGGAAGCGGTAAGATGGCTATGGTTATCCAGACAGATCACGGACGTATCTGTGCTTATACGCATCAACTTAAGAGAAATGCAGAATCTATATCGATCAAGGTCATAAAACGAAACGAAAAGTGGGAGTGGGATGGTATAGCTGGTCTACAACTGCGTCCTTCGCCCTTTGGATTAGATAAAGAATATCATCATTATGCCCTCACTATTCATCCAGTCTCGACCAACCAAAGCATACCGGCCATTGCACTTTACATGGATGGGCACGTCGTGGTCAGTAAGGCTAATTGGAATTATCCAAACGAGATAGGAAGTATAGTTAGGGGAATATGGTTTGGATCTATTGAGCCTTTGAATGACAAGTACCAAAACCCCTGGGACAATAGCGTTAATTTGGAAGCAACTTTCCGCGATATTCATGTTTGGGAAAAAGGATTAAGCTCAGAGGAAATATTACATCTGTATCATACAAACAAACCAAAGAAATCTACAAGAAAAAAATCAAGTCATAATATATAAGCATAGGACAAGTTTTAGAGTATTTAGAACAAAGTAATAAAGAAAAGAACTGTTTTTTTTTCTCTTCCTGAAAAGAAAAAACCAATATGGCGACTTTATAAATATTTAGTTTGACGCTATATAATGAAAAGCTTTGTTTGGCGACATCACAGGTAATGGATAAAGGTAGCGCCTGTAGTGTTAGTCTAACTTCTGGTGTATTTTCTGGTGCATGTAGTGTTTCCCCAGGTCAAATCGTCAATGGCCACCAAATCTACTGCTGGTTACGTACGAAAATCAAATACCGATGAATCTGATATAACCAAAAAACAAGCATTACGTCTACGACCCATCATTTACAGCCGAAAGACGTTCGGAGAGAAATGATAGTCTTGATCCTGAGATCATTAGAGAGCTTTCAGTTATGCTTGCCCAATGTAACACCTTCGCACGTGTATATCGCCATACGTATGAGGTATTGAGCAACCATGAGAGCAGCAATATTATCAGTGATGGTAATGATCAAAGAGAAACCGATGCACCATATATCATCATCAGTCCATTAATGAGAATGCATTTGATTGAAGGAGACGATAGACGCACTCACAACCTGCTAACAATGGAAGAAGTTGCTGCAGTTATTGTGGTACTGTGTGGAATCGTGATGTAAACAGTCAATATATATGATATCTTTGTTTACAAATCAAAGCATAACAATGAAAGCTCTACAAAAGAGACTAATGGTGTTCTCTGGATTTAATGCGCTGTCTATAACGGCTGTGCATTCCTTAACGCCTCGGTAAGTATAAAATGAACAATACTTTATCTTTTATTCATTAGTCTTCTAGTTAGAAAAAGCTGCAATCCCTTTTCTTTCTTCTTTTCCCCCCATTTAATTAAAGTATACAAACAAACTATCCAGATGCTTTTTTAACCTTGGAACTTTCTGATCTGTTGCATTTGATTTAATACTTCTTGAAGCTCGTCATCATCATATTTTGTTGATATACTATTATTATGTGAGCACACACTTTTCATTGAATATTCCTTTGCTATACCTTGGAATAAGTGCCTTTGCCTCTTCAGCTTCCTCACAACATAAATTAGCCATTTGTGCAACTTCGAATTGTGTCAGTGAATCTTTGGCCATAATCCTTTTTGTCATTGAATAGTCAGCCCTCTTTAATTTATTATAGAGACTTACTGTCTGACTTCACGAACAGCTTCCATGGTATTGTATCTGCTAAAGTTACGTACATATTCTAATGTTTTCGCTAAAACAGCACTATGATTTATTGATGAGTCAAAGATAGCGCTAGTATTGTATTATTTACTTTGTTGTTGCTCTATTCTGTACTTCTATGCCTTTATTATCTTGTGCATCTAAAATAACTCGAACTTCTGATAGATATAAACATTGTGCATTGTCAAATTCTATAAATCATACACATTTAATCTATTGGATCTTTTTTGAAGTCTTTATTTTCTCACACCTTCTCCCAGCTTCAAATTGGAAGCATCTTCCTGTTCAGCTCCACCGCGTCTAATGAACCTCTTCTTTGGTTGTTTAACTGATGTCATTAATAATAAATAAAGCAATTTTAAAAAAAGAAAGAAACAAGGAAGCAAAGCACTAACGAAAATTCTCAAGTCACAACTTCCTTTTTAGTCATACATCTTTCTTCTCCCCCTTTCCCTTTTCTTTTAATATTTTTTGTAGGTCATGTCATTGTTGACTAGAAGCTATTCTATCTTTATTGGAACAAGAGTAGTACGTAAAAATATAGAAATAAAGACTTGTACTATTAAGCTTTCTTATGTACAAAAATAGAGAGAATATTCATAAAAAAGCCATACTTTTGATATTTTGACACTTTATGTCTAGAGTTACTCTACCTTTAGACACTTGGGCGTTGAAAAAAATGCTGGGGCGTTACAGGACTTACTTCGACGTGTCATGGAAATTGATGCAGAAATAACGAATACGCCTTTACCTCAAGAATATAACCCCAATGTAAATACGTCCTTTTTGCTATTAATCATGTATCTTTATCTTTCTTTAGACACAAATCTGTAATGCATACAATACAGCGGATGCTTATTACATGGACAAACTCCGATATGAACTCACAATGACAGATCAGCGAGAATTTAGAATAACAAGCGAGATCAACGCAAAGGACGCGCTTCATATTGTTGACCAAGAACAAGGAGGAGACATCTTTGTATTCTCAAATGGATCATTTGCTTGTTGGGGGATGCAACCATCTCAGGAAACAAAGTTCTCAAGTCTTTATGTCACCAAAATTGAGAAAAAAAGCGAATCAAATGTTGCTATAGAAAAGGCAAAGGAAACGATAGATTATACAGTAGACGAAGACGAGTAAATAGGGAATACAAGTCATTCCGTAGTCAAAAACTAATAGATTCGATTTAGAATAACCGACTTGAAAGGAAATGTAGCCATATTAAATCCTTTGGGCATTTACTTGTCCAAGCTTGCCTTTTCTTATGGCCTAGGACGAGTTGCCAAAATAAAAAGCATGGAAATCAGTCTGGACAAGAGCATCCAATCCTTAGAACATAGCTGTCACGTCGCACTTTCTACAGGCATATCAAAATCCACTAATTATAATCAGTGGTTATCTGAATTCTTATTTATTCGATCAAGAGCTTATGCCAGTGCAAATGATGGATTTCTAGGCACATCTAGTTTTAAATGGGAAAATCCAGAGTTGCAAGGTAATGACTATATGAATAAAGAATCATGGCATGAGCTCAATCTCTTTTTAGATATCGTCAATAAAATATCTGCAAGGTTTGATGCGCAAACTAGAATAGACATTTTTAATAGAAAAATAGGTAAACGTAGTGAGTGCATATACTTGGTTTATCTAACCGTGAAAAATTAGATTACGCTATAGATTTGAACGATATCTGGTTAAAGTACCTTTCTAAGCAAATAATACGCTAATCATATCAAATAAAGCAGACACATCCTGTAATAAGACCCGCTAGCCTTATCAAAACGAGCTTTAAGCCTTTGAACGTAACGCTATGTCTTTCGATTGCTGGATGAATGCACCATATCAATGATGCAGATATCCAGAAATTCTATAATGCTAAGCACCTCAAAAGTCATCCTTCGTACAACCCTACAGAGTCGCATAAGTGTAATTTTATAGTAGAGTAAACATATTCCTCTATAGCATCTTATGAGAATAACATTGACAGCAATAGTAACATAAATAATCACGCTGACGACATTAAATATTATAGCAGCCAGGGGTTCTATCTCATATAAAACGCACACGCCTCTTATTTTAACAATACTCTTTTCTTTTTAACAAACAAGCTACTTTACATATCATCGGCTTAACTGCTTTTTTTTTCAATAACAGTTAAATACAAACTTCTGCTTGCATCAATATTTGCGGATGTCAACAAGAAAGTTCTGTTGCAGTGGTCCAATAAAATGGAGGAAACGATGCCTCAAATTCGACCTGATGTCATCGTACAGCTGAGAATAGGCCACTCGTTGGGCTATGGCAAGGTGAAACCTGACGATAGCAATAAAAGCAAGCATTTTCTCTACTGTCGAAAAATTTCGTTCAAATGGTTATCCAATTATATGTTTCCAAGTGAATGGTAAGTTTCAACTAAGAGGATATTGGAAGAGACACGTTAAATAGTAAATTTATATATATATATATATATTCATTATAGGGTTACACTTGGTTTTCTTTGTGGCGCAAGCATTTAGCCATCTGCACCATATTAGGGATTGGCCGAATCACTCTTCCAAACTCTTTGGCAGCTTTACGCTCTTTTATTATGCCAAAGAATCTGAACGTGCTGCTGCGGATGTCTTTGAAATCGTTGCTCCTGCATTGACCCTGTAAATTACAAGAAATTACCACTCTGTTTTCAATAGCAAGCAAGTCGAGTGTACAATCAGCTATGATTGAAAACCTCTTGCAAAAAAAAATACTTCATTTCCACTTGTTTTTTTCCTTTTCCTTGTGTAATGTTTATATAACCAAGGAGAAACTTCTTTCCGATTGTTATTTGCTTAGTTGTCAATACGCATAAAAGCATTATACTAAACTTAGCCTTCTGTTCATGCGATCACTGAGCTTAGCATCGTGCTTAGCGCAACATGTTACACAAAGCATACCAAAAATATATAAATTTTGTCATTTTCGATTGCTTCCTTTTTTTCTCTTGTTTCTCTTATTATTACGTATACAACTGAATAATGAAGTTTGCTTTGCACACATCGATTTTACTACTCTACTGTACTATAGGTAACTATAGCAATTATGGAATTACTATTATCAATACTGATTTTTCTTTTCAGCTGTCTTGGCTAAAGGAGGTGGCGGTGGAGGTCGAGGAGGTGGAGGAGGCGGTGGTGGAGGTGGAGCTAGAACAGGTGGAGGCACGGGAGGAACAGGCGGAACAGGCGGAACAGGCGGATCTAGAGGAAGTGCTGGTAATGTTGTCTATTGATACATATTGAATAAATATTTACAAATATGTCATGATATATAGGTACTCCAAATAGTGTTTCTAACAGAGGAGGCTCAGGTTCCTTCAACTCTCCTCCTCCATACAGTTATACAAATAAGCGAAGTACGATTGAAAGTTCATTATGATAATATGAAGTGCGTTATAACTTTGTTTTTTTTTTTCTAGCAACCTATACACACTATCCTCCAGCCTACACAGGCGGATACTCACCAGTCTCCAGATACGGTTATTATGGCTTCTACAATCCAGGATTACTTTATTTTGCTATAGTGCCACCTTTCCTTTTCATGGGATATCATGCAGCATATCACCGATACAACCAACAAAACGGGTACTACTATGCACCACAATTGACAGAGCAAGGCAGTAACACACCTAACGTCGTTATCAATGGGACAGCATTCACCGGCAAAAATGACGAAAACTATCACATCTCATTCAACATTAGTACCAACAACCAATTCCCCATGGTTGACCATGCCTTTTTTGCCACTTCAGACACTAGTGCTCCAACAGCTGATTTCACCTATCGATTGCAGTTCTCTCATATTATTGAATTTGATGATCTTAACCAGAATGGATTCTATGACAGCAATGAGCCTATTTTATCCAGCAGCTCTCTCCAAAATCTGCAATGGCAGCCATTGATGGTATCCAACATTACTGTACCCACGAACTCGAGTCAATTCTATTTACAGACAACCACATTTGCTAACGCCACCTATAACAGCAACAATAACAATGGAACTCAATTCTCTGTAAAGATCACCTGGAGAGCAAGCAACCTGCAACTGAACAATACAGCACCCATTGTGATGCAACCCAATTCGCTCGAATATGATTTTGCTCTGAGTGGATTCCCTGCCAATCGCAGCAGCCCAACCGCACGTGTGGCCGTTGCACAGCTCCTGTCAACACATATTGATGAGCCGATTGTGTTTGATGTCAACACAACTACACCTGTTGATGTCGCTCAACAGATCAAGACAAACATAACCTATGGTATATCTATCGGAAATAACACTGAGGGTCGTCTTGAATATCAAAACACTGTCAATCTGACAGACGCTACAGGGCTCATCAGCAGCCTCAATGCTCAAAACTTGGCAGGCATTCCACACTATCAAACGAATGATTGGATCTGGGGTCCCAATTCGCCTGCTTCCAACCGAACCAACAAATTGGTCTTGGTCACTGTGCCCACCGTCAACATGAGTTTCTCTGGCTTTGGTTTCTTGGATACGGATGTCATGAACGCATTAGCCAGTAGAGCCGATGTTGTCAAGCCTGTGGTTAGTTTAGCATTTGTGTCTGTCTTGGCCACTATCTTGTTTATATACTAGAGTTTTTTTCTTTCCCTTTGTGTGTATATAATATATATATATATATATATATATATGTTTATTGATGAAATATCCAAATTATAATAAATATGCTTAATTTCTTTACTGTAGTTCTGTTTAAGTGGAAAAAAAAAAGACATATGAGCACTGAAAAAAAAAAAGAAGACTGTAGCTTAGTGCCCTTTACCCTCCAGCTGATTTTATTGAATTCAAGTGGGAGGTTCGCTACTATCCATGACAAAACGTATACGTGATATTTTTTTTTTTGGTGAATGGCATTTGTATACAATTTATTGACTTTACACATGGCCTGAACACAATGTGATTGTTTCTTTTTACAGAATTCTTTCTAAAAGAGTATATAAAGATTAGTTGTTCTTGCTTGGCTTCTTGGCTATAATATAAAATGAGTTTAGTAGGCTGAAATGGATAATAAACATTCATCCTTACTTCCGTATTTAGATCTACTTGTTGTTCTTGTAGCAACACCTTGAAGATCTAAAGCACCACGAACAAGATGGTAACGAACACCTGGAAGATCAGGTACACGACCACCACGAACGAGAACAACAGAGTGTTCTTGCAGATTATGTCCTTCACCAGGAATATAGGCAGTAACGACCTTTCCGTTTGTCAACTTTACACGAGCAACCTTACGTTGAGCTGAGTTGGGCTTTTTAGGTTTGGTGGTATAGACTTTATTACACACGCCTTTGCGTTGATAACAGCTGTCCAAGGCAGGTGTCTTGCTCAATTTGGGCTTGGACTTGCGACATTTACGAATGACTTGGTTGAGAGTGGCCATGTGAGCACTTTGTATGTTGCTGACAGGTTTTAATTGGCTCAAGATTCCCCTGTTGAATGCTGTAGCTGTAGACAAGAAGGGCTTTAAAGGACTGATGGAAGTAGTCAATGGTCGCAAGAGTGATCGAAATGCCTGCATTTTTATATTTTGTTGACTAGAGAGAAAGATGTGTGTGTGTATCCAAAATGAACCTCGAGTCCCCTGGTTATTGATAAGCCACAGAAGTTTTGATTTTAATGGCCGCCCATCACACCTAAAAGAAGGAGATGGAGAGGACAAAACAAAGAAAGAGAGAGAGAGAGAGAAAGGGAGAGAAAGAGAGAGAAAGAGTACTGGCTCATTTGATTGCATGTAAAAAGTGATACTATTAGGCTTGATATTGATTTAAACATACAAGTTTTCTTTTAATAGAAAGCCTCCTCCTTTCTTTTCTTTGTTCCTTTACTCTTTTTCTAACTCGACATGCCATAATCCCCTGTTGATGTAAATTGCATATAATACAATACATAGTGTGTATGTGTATACTCTATTAAAATGAAAATCTACGTGTGACGCAAATGCATCAAAATGGGTATAACTCTTGAAGGTGCGGGCTATTAAAAGGTTTTTTTTATTTTTTTCCTTCCTTCTTTCTTTTTTTCACTTATTTAGACAATGACAGATAACTGGGATCGAACCTTCTTTGACAAGGAACTCAAGTCAATTTTAGATAGCAAATTACCAGTATCAGCATCTAAAATTACTTCACTTCAACAATTGGCAACTTCTCACCCAAAGGTAAGTGAACTAGTTACACACATTATACATGATTGGGCCCACACATGTAATTTAGCATCATAATTACATTATACAATGCATTACGAAATTCATTGAAAGTGCACCACCTGATTATCGCTTGGCAGGTTTGTATGTAATTGACGCCATTTCGCGTGCGGTCCATAAACAGCTAAGGAGAAGAGAAGAGAATAATGAAAAAGGAAGCTTTGAAGCAGAAGGATACCTTAAACGGTTTGCTATTGTCTTGAAGGACGATTCGCTTATCGGATGCTTTGAGTCATGTTCAACCAAAGATAAGGTAAGATCATGTTTTTCTTTTTTCTTTTTTTTTTTTGCTTATAAATGTCAATAGGACAAGGTGAAAAAGACATTGGATTTTTGGGAACAAGGAAGCATTTATCCAAAGGAAGTAGTTCAGTATGTAAAGGATTCATTTTTAAAACAAAGTAAGCAGGACAAAGGTTATTATCAAACACAATTTTATATAAAAAGAAGCTTTAAAAATACCCACTTTTTGAATTTTCTTAAGAGTTTATATATATATCGTTTGGATTGGTATTAAAACACACTTTTTTATTATAAATTATCATTCTTGATAATAATAGTGTCTCCACCTGTTGATACAGCTGCTCTATTGGCAACACTTAGTAACATTGGCAACTTGAATATTCCCGGTTTAACAAGTAATAATAACAATAGTAGCAGTATTAGCAACAGCAGTACTAGCAGTAATAGCAGCAATGGTAGCTACACTACACCTATCACCAACACTAGTACTACTAATACTACTACTACTACTACTACTACTAATGCGACAACAACTGCTGCACCTGTCACACAACAAGTAAACAAGGATCTATCACTTCCTCCTGCTTTGGCTAAACTTTTGGGCAGTTTGGTCACTACACCAACACCAGCTTTGACCTCAGCCCAAGTGCAAGCACCAGTCACCAACACACCAGCCCAAGTTCGCCTTGACCCTCGACTAGCTGCTAGTGAGTCTAAAACAAAACCAAGTATTTGGCCACCACCCCAAGGACCTTCTGTGCCCCTTGCGAATATTGGAAGAACAGAAAAAAAGTCAAGATGGGGTAATGACACAGATAATATCGCTAATAAAACTACTACTACTACTACTACTACGTCTCCTGTTACTGTTACTCCTCATACTACACATACTACATCTACCATTACTGCTAATTCATCTGCTCAAGAACCTTGGCTCCATCGCCAAATGACTCAGACAGCCAACAACAACAGTAATAATAATATAAATAACGCTCCTATATATCAACAAATGAACCAGCAGTTATATCAACAACAATATCAGCAATATTACCAACAGCAGTATCAGTATTATCAACAGCAACAGCAGCCACCACAGCAGATACAATATAAAGGAGCACAGCCAATGAGTGATACCAGTCTACCACCTGGTTGTATTCGAGGTACACAAAGAAACAAAAAGATAAAACACTTTCTTATGACTCTCTTTTTATATAGTCCTTACACGTACATTATTTGTTGGTCCTATTCCTGATCACTATGAAAGAGAAGATGTGGCACGCTTATTTGCCAAATATGGAGAGATAGCTAGTGTGATTGTGAGTATACATATGCCTGTATCATACACAATATACTCACTATAATTTCTGTTAGGTATCAAAAAAATTAAAGGGTAGACATAATGCATTCCTCAAATTTACTACTCGAGCAGCCACAGAAGCAGCCAAATACGATGGAGCAGGGCTCATGGTCGAAGGCATGCCTGTGAAGGTCAATTGGGGATTTGGGTTTGGACCCAAGAAACACTTCAACTACGATCGCGGTGATTCGATTATACCTTTGGCTGAACTAAGTGCAGAAGAGAAAGATAATTTGGTGATAGCCAGAGTAGGTGGTTTTCAAGGACAACCAGTACGTGATCGTATGGTGATTGAGGAACCAGAAGCAGAGTATAAACCAGAATGGAAAGATGATGAACGTGGTGTCAAGAGATATAACAATCAGTTTGAAGATAATAGAAAAAGAACAAGGCATTGAACGAGCCTTTCCTTTAGCTTTACATAAAGAATAATAAAAACAATGTACACACGTATATATATATATATATATATATATATATTATGCCTTTTTGCTTGTATTTATAAAGACGATCCTTTCTGGGAAAGCATGACATGTATTTGAAAAGAAGCTGACCTCGAAAGCAATGCAATGACCATTTAAACAGAAAACAAAGCACCCCCTAAACTTGTTACGTGAATAGACAACTGAGAGTATCATCAATGGTTACTCGAAATGAGTATTTCTATTAAATATCTTAAAGATCTGTTTAAATACAAATAATAATCTTAAAGCCTTGATATGAAATGCCTAATAAACAACAACAACAAAAAACGAAAAGGTCCCTCTTTTTTATATGCTTCAATATCAACACTGATGCACCCTCCGTTTGACATTGTATCAGGGTCAGTCGTATGCATTTTACTCCCTTTTTTTTTTTTTCTGGATCTGCTTTCCTGCGATCCTAAACATTTGCCAACGCCGACAGAGTTCACTATAAAAAAGAACACACAGAAGAATGTAATTCAAACTCTTGACCCTCGCTTTCTTTGCTGGTTTCTTTGCTACTGGTCTTACTTTGCCTGCCTTTGATGGCTACATAGAAGCAGAAAGTGACGCTATTAGAAAAATCGCCGCAATTTTGGGCGTTGACGACCCAACTCAAATCGAAGCTGGTTGCATAGGCAAGGTCATAGACATTCTTTATCAAAGAAAACCGAGTGAAATGCTTCTATATATAGATAGCATTGAGATCGCACGCATTCAACTTTAATTTAGTGATTGTAGAACTAATCCTGAAGAATATGAAGTACAGCGATGCTAGTCATGCTAATCATCACTATGATGAATATTTCTTTAATCCTTTGCAAATAAACAAAGAAATAAAAAGAATGGCTCTTTGTGCGATATACTTTATTATCATGCAATGTATCATGTTTAGTCGTATTGATCATAGATAATCCTGCCTGTATTTGTATTTCTTCTTTGTTGTTATGACTACATGTTCTTCTACAGTCAGACCGAACTAGTGTTCGTACTATGCAAAAGTTTAGTAAAAATCAAAGCTTTTTTTTTTGGATCAAGTAAAACGATCAGATATCTTCTTTAGGTTAAAATCCTGTAGTATAGAATTTCCAATGTAGCTTCACCAATAGAAAGTTCTGAAATAAAAAGTCACAAAAGACATTGGTTAATAATAAACTGGGAGTATTCCTTTGTTTTCTTTTCTTTTTCTATAATAATAAAACAAACTAGTTCAATATGCCTAAAGCAGAATTTGGTACTCCAAAGTACCTTAGCAACAAGATGAAGGTAATATGAACAATACAATAATGTAAACATAAGACTAACTCATTAGAATATATATATAGTCTAAGGGCTTGCAAAAATTGAAATTCTATTGCCAAGCATGTGAAAAGCAGTGTCGAGATGAGAATGGTTTCAAGTGTCACATGATGTCTGAATCCCATCAACGACAAATGTTAGTTGTAGCTCAAAATCCTGGCAAATTCATTAGCAGCTATTCTGAAGAATTCAAACAAAACTTCATCCGTCTACTTTCTCGATCACACGGTACAAAGAGAGTCCTTGCAAACAGAGTTTACATGGATTATATTGCACAGAGAGATCACATTCACATGAACGCAACTAAATGGAATACACTTACCGAATTCTGTAAAGAAATGGGAAGAGCTGGTATTTTTAGAGTAGACGAAACAGAACGAGGTGTACATATTGCTTGGGTTGATAACAGTCCAAAGACACTTGCCAAACAGGTAAAAACAACGAAATACGAAAGAGGGAGAGGGGTGACGCTGATTACTTTCTGTTCCGTAGGCTGCTATTCAAAAGATGGAAAGAGCTGCTAAAGATGATGAAGAAAGAGAAAAAGAATTACTAAAGGAGCAGGTTGAAAAGGCATCAAAGCTTGCAGAAGAAAAAGGTTTAGACCGTGAAGCTAAACCAACAGAATTGAAAAGAGAAGGCGAGCAGCCAATAAAGCTGAATTTATTTATGAAGCCTGCTGCTCCTGCTACGTCTCCTTTGACATCATCCAGTGGATCAAAGATGATGCTTGGCTTCAAGAGAAGAAAAGTCATGTAATTAAAAACACTTTTTTATTTTACTGTAAATAAAGCATAATATATATATATCACATTCAATGGTAAACATATTTACTTTTTATAATAAGATATGCACAAATATGAACTATTTATTGGTATATAAACATGTTACAGGCACTATTTACGTCCCAAGAAACCTGCCAAAGGACTCTTGCCCCTTGGTCTGTCTCTTGCTCCAATTAGAGGTGACTTTATGGATTGCTGGTCATAGTATTGCTTGTTTTCGGTATTCTCTGAAGACTGTGAGGAAAACGAACTCTTTCGGTGATTAGGAAACCTTAGCTTTCGTTCTGTTCCTTCATCTTCATAGCGTGAGAGTCTATTTGGTGTTACTGGCAAAGGGTGCCTTGAAAGAGAAGACTGAATTATAAAATATAATGAGTATAAATCAAAGTATAAAAACTATCAACCTACACTTTCATCTGCCATATGTGTATATCCACTATCGTCACTCTCTGGTGCCATAGTATTATCACCAGCTGCTCTCTTTAGTTTTGCTATTTGATGCATCAAAGGCTCTAATTCTCTTGCCAATTGATTTGCTGCGTCATGTCTTGATCGTTGTATATCCTGGTTCATACGATCATATTCAGACTTTATGAACTTTAGCTCAGCTTGTTTCTTGTCGAGTTCTCTTTCAAGCTCTTTACTGTCTTGCCTCATCTTTCTAACATTTGCCTCTAGTCCTTGTTTTTCTATTTCGAGCCTTTCAATTTCTGCCTTCAACGCTTGATTAAGACCTGATAGTTTAGCATGAATATCAATCACACTTTGAACCGATCTTTGTTGTTGCTGTTGTTGTTGTCCATCAGGATTTGCATTATTTGTCAAACTAGGATCGTGCTCTAATGCTTGCAAGACGAGTCGCTCGAGCATCTCATACATAACACCAGTAAACTCGTGAAGATCAGAATGCATCTTCTCCATCGACTTGTCAAAATAGACACGAGCATTTTCTTCATAGCGCTGCATTTTTTTGTCAATCTCTTTTCGTTCTTCTACATTCTGGTCTTGAAGGGCCATGACCTGTTCTATCTGAAGCTTGCTTGCACCCTTGACAGCACGACGAATGATCTCTTCGATGCTGTTGGAGTTACCACCCTCATATCGACTTAGCGCAAGTAAGGCGCGTTCCATGAAACGTTCTGTGTTCTTGACAAAATTGTGGAGTTGGGTCAATCTGTCATCATCGCTCATATTCTTGAGTTCCTCTGCAGGTGGTGAAGGTGTCCAGTTGGATGGTGCCATGAGTGTGCCTGGATTGACTTGACAAAGGCGGGATTCTGTTACTGCTAGTCTTTCGACGACATCTTCGAGTTGCTGTGAAAGAGCAGGTAGATCAGGTATGGCACTATTCTGAATATCATTTGTCATCAGCTGTAGATAATTGCCTATGGTTTTGATATGTTTTGTTTGTTCCTCTTGGTTCTGTTCTTGAGACTTGATCAGTTCCATAAGGACACTTTCTATTTTTGCTGAGAGCTTGTCATAGAGAGACTGTACCTCTGAACCAGGCGGATGGTGTGACTTGATCATGTTGCGTGTCTCTTGCATCCAAGCATCCAGTTTTTCTTGATAGCCTTCTGTAGGTTTTTTCTCTGTATTTGGCTTTTCAGATAAAGTCGACGAAAGGCGAGATTGGCCAATCTGAAGATTTTCGACCATATCGATCAGGATATCAAACTTTTCTGTCAGGGAAGGCGTTTTCTTGTTGTCATTTTCTTCGTCTGAATCGAGAGTGATACCCACCAACTCTTCACGTAGATGGTTAATATCATCAGCAAGCAACGACAGACTGTGCTTCTGGCTAGCTTCTTTTCCTTCTGCGTTCTGCTTTTCAGTTTCCAACAATTTGACGATATCATCCTCGAGCTGCTTCCAGTTGGACTTGGCCTCCTCCAAGGTTTCAGATAACTTGTGAATGCTCGTCTTGATTTCATCCAAGGCAGGCGTGGTCTCATTTGAAGAATGACTGAGATGGTCACGAAGCAGCTGCAGGTTGAACTTGACATCAGACAGCGTTTCAGTCACATTTGTCTCAGTTGGCTTTTCAGACGTCTTTCTTTGCTCTTGCTTTTCCTCTAGCTCACTCACACGATGACGCCACTTGAGCACCTCCATTTCGAGCATCTCTACCTTCTTTTCATCTGTATCCAGGTTACGACTTTGTCTTGTCTCGAGTTCAACATACTTGGCTCGCCACTGCTTTGCTTCTCTTTCATAAATCTCGCACTTGGTTTCCAGGGCCTGTCGTGTTCGATCAAGCTCTGCTGCTAGTTCCTGTTCTCTTGCCTGATAATCCTTCTTAAATAACCTCTCTTGTTTCTCTAGAGCCTCCTTGAGTTCAGCCTCTCGCAGTTCGATCTCTTGCTGAAACTGGTGCTCCTTCTTGACCGCAGCCTCCTTCAGACTCTCAATCTGGGCTCTCAGCTGATGGTTCTCTGTGTCTAGTTCTTCTGCAACCTGCTGCAGGTCCCGGTTCATTTGTTCGGACGTCTGTATACGCGACGTGAGCTCGTTTTGCGTCGCCAGAGAAACCTTGCCCATGATAGACGTAAGCGAATCGATCCAATCTTTTCTTGAAGTCATATCGTCAGTTGCTAAAGTAACATCATCTCGTTTCACTAGCATTCGAATCTCCCATTTGATGCCTGGCTTATATTCTTGTGCACGAGGCGATACTTCAAGTACTTCGCTCATATCATACGTTTGGATATGATGTGTACACTGGTTTTCAAGAATAAGTCACATAGCATCCTAGACGTTGCTTTTCTTTACCTTTGAATCCTTGTAGAGATAGAGTCCACCAGGTTTAACAGAATTACCATGTTTAGCAACTGCGTAAACAGGCTTCCACTGCTACAATACATCTTAATGTTTTTTTCTTTGTTATGATTTTCATTATATTTACCATTAGCCCATTCTTACGGTACATCCAACCTTCCTTGACGACCCGAAACTCTTGACCAAAATAGGACTGAACAGATCCTGTCGAGCCTCGATGGATACTTGGTGACCTTGACCTCACATCCTGAATGACAACCATACGTTCCTCTTCGACGTCATCACCTTCATCATCGTCATAAATCACTTCGACATCGTTGGTGCTTTCGGGCGTATACTTTATTTCGCTCGATATTCGTCTTGTCAAGGGATACCTTGATGGTTTCATTGGAGGCTCTTGTTGTTGTTGCCATTGTTGCTGAAGAGCTGCTACTGATTTTGATGTTGTGTTCTGTCGGCCTGGACGAGGTAAAGGACTTGGTATGTTGGGACTTGCTGAGCGTACCGGTGTGGACGTGCTGTTGGATGGAGATATCGGACGATGTCGCCAGTCACCGTTGGTTCTTATACCCAGGTTTCTTTCTTTACTTGGAGCCTTATACATTCAACAATATATATGGTTTATTTTTTTTAAAAAATATATATGTATATAAAAAATACAGCTTCAATTGACTTTAAAGAAACTCATTCTATTGTTTACAATACCATCTTCCTGATTTAGGCACATCAAGCCTGTGTAACAATAACATCAGTGCACCAAAAATAGAAAACTATAGATACCACATGCCTTCTTTGGCCAGCGCGTCCTTTTTCTTATCGCCGATGAGACAATTGGCGTGAAGCATGAGAGGTTGTATGCCAAGTCTGTTTGGAAGGTTCTTTCTAAAGTAATCGCACCCATTAGGAAACAGGAGCATGTCGAGGAAGCGGTAAGGACAGCTCATAAAGTCTCTGGTAAAAGCCGATCGAAGGACCCGGTTCATGACCTTTTGCTGTGTCAGCACCTGCGTATCGTCCTGATCTTGGATGACAAGGCTCATGAACCGTTTGGAAGCAAGTGTGGGCCGCATCATATAAAATCCTGAATTGATCACTCGTTGATCAATCTCTTGACTAAAGACCATGTCTCGGCCGCCCATCTGTGCAAGCATGGTCGCACGAATGTGTGGGCTTAGAAATACAATGTCAACATCGGTAAACCAAACGGTCATGTCAGAGTAAAGCAGTCTCTCGACCACGAGTGTCTTCGCGTGGGTAATCGAGAGGTAGCTATTGGATTTCCAACGAGCAAACCCGGAATCGAGCGGACGATGGAACCAGTCGGCCGGAATCAAAGTGACGTGTTGTTCGTGTCCCCTTTCGGTCATGATATCAACCACGCCTTGGTCAATGGCAAATACCAAGTACTTGTCGTCTTGTCCCGTGCGTTTCAAGGATTCTATCCAGTTGAGTGTGTAATTCATCATACCCGTGTTGACGACGGCTATCAGCAAAATGTTTAACGGTTTCTTCCGACCTTGCATTCTTTCGGTAATCGTATTTCTGTCTATAGCTGCCAATACATCTGGTGGTGGCTGAGCGTAGTTTTTCAATTTCCATTTCGTGCTGACTGCATCCGGTGTTGTCATCGTACGCTGTTGAAGCGTGTATAATGAAAAGAGGCAGATAAAAAGCACAGCAAGGCCAAATGCAAATTTAATGGACCGTAATTCAAACATGCGTCTATGAAAAAGAAAGAAGAAATAAATAAAAAACAAAGAGATAACAAAAAGTCTTGTCTTGTTGCACAAACCCATTGCCCTTACTCCTTTCTCTCCCTCTCTTTCTTTGTTTTGACGACTATCATTTGGTAAATACTGCAGAGAACCGGTCTATGTAGTGTCATATAAACACAAACATTTAATACAAAGAATTGCCGTTCATGCATATGGATTAACTCAAGCTGCCGCGGTTCACAAAAAAAAAGTAGTCATTACAAAAAACATATACTTATTTCTGTAGTTTATTCCCTATTGATTTGTTAAAAATGGAATACTAAAAGGTGAAATATCTGGTTTTTTGGTAGTAGGTGAAGGTGTATCCTTCATCGGTTTCTTGTTGTATTTTTTCCGCTTCACCCAAAAGTTACTGATCAATACATGTGCTCCCCAATATTCGAGACAGACTTTGAGAGGTAGTAGATGCTCAGTTGCGCTTTCTAATATCTTGTAAGTCTCCAATTTGACGGTTGGATCGATATAACTCCATCTCAGCTCAGGGTCAATCCGGTGCGCTTCCTTTACATGAGATACAACTGCCTTGGTGATCATGATTGCTTCCTTGACCATTGCTCTATAATCTAAATGTTGATTCTCTTCTTGTGGACCCAGCACTTTTTCAATTAAATCAACATAAAGATTCGAAGTAAACTGAAGACTATGTTCTTTTCCTCCCAAGGTTTCTGCTACTTCTTTAGCAGAGGGCCTAGGTAGTGTTCTATCCATTTGAGTGTATTTTGGAAATGGTCCCTGAATGGGGGCAAACTTTGCGGGTATGAGTAGATCATTTTCTTGTGATTGTTGCTGTACACCGTCATGAGTAGAAATAGATGACGTTGATGATGGGATTAATGTACTATGTTGAATGCTTCTTTTTACAGTGTTCTTTATGTCGATTAGTAATTGTTTAATATTAGAGACTTCTTTAGCTAATTCAGACATTTCATTTGACATGTGTTGTATTTGAAGTGATGTAGTATCTAATTGTTTTTTCAAATCATAAAGTGTCAATTCATCATCACTGTTGTGAATTGACTTAAAAAATGTGTAAACAGGAGAATGGCTTGAAATAAATGTAGGTACCTTATTATCGTCATGACTACTTGATTCAAATTCAGCTCTATTGTTCTTTACAGTCCTTCTTCTTTTTTTAGATCCCGTATTACAGTCAAGCGATCCTCTGACAGAGTATTCTTCTTCTTCAGACATTAACTCATCATCCTCATCTTCTTCTTCTCCTTGATCAATTGGTTCATTTAATTGTTTCTTTTGTCTTCTTGACATAATTAAAATATATATGAAAAGTAAAGAAATAAAATAGAAAGTAAGAAAGAAAAAGAAAGAAAGAAAGAAAGAAAAAAGGAAAGAAAAAAGAAAAAAGAAAAAAATATTTTTGACTAGATTTAATTCGGCTCATATATATGCGTCTTTAGAATAGGGGAAAGGTCATTTGCGAGGTTTTGTAATGTGAGTAGAAAAAAGATTTTTCAAATCAGCTTTAGCTTAATCAGATTTTGACTGACACCTGTCCAAACAAATACTATTTGAATCCCGTTTTGATTCTCATTCAGCAAAATATACTCCACTTGTATTTCCTAGACAACTATCTTGAATCAAACCTGACTTTATCTAAAAACGCGAATTGATATCACTCATCCTCTTCTCTCTTTCTCTATGAAACTATAGTCATATTAATAAAAGGGGGTCCCGTGCAGCCTAAAAAAAGAACATTAAAGTGACAATGAATAACCCTTCTATTTTTTCCTTTTATGCATCTATGCGCGCTCTCTCTCTCTCTCTATCTCTATCTCTCTCTCTCGCTCGCTGCCTCTTTCTAGGATTTTCAGCTGATATGGCATTTTACATTTATCAAGTTTTGCATATTGCAACTCTTGTCCAATAGAAACTATTTTCCCATTCGATGCTTTTTTTTTTTCCCTCTCACTTGACCCAGTCTTGTTGTCTCCAAGGCAAATCGAGAATAGAGAAAAAAAAAAATTTTTTTTCTGGGTTTCTTTTTTCTTTGAAACAAGAATTTCAAAAAAGACTTTTGCAACCTTTTTTCCCTGAATGAGCGGAGACGTTATCTAAATCTGTATAATTGCGACACGTTGGTTTAACTTGACTTTTATGTTTATGTACAAAGCATTTCTATAACAAATATAATGCACTCGCCTAATATTTTCAATTTAAACTATTACCCCTTTGTTTGTTAATCTTTAAATGATTTCCAAAATAGGCGGATAACCCGAATATAAGATGATAGGGATCAATAGATTGAGTCATAGAACAAGCTATTATCTCATGGTTAAAAAAAAAAGCCTTGATCTATTAGAGAGAGAGAGAGAGAGAGAGAGAAACCCCTTTCATTCTTGTTTTTATAATTGAAACAAGTCAATTCCAGTTGAAGATCATTTCATCATGCAAGATATTTAGGCACTTGATCGAACATTAGCCACGTTAGTAAAAGATAAATAAACGTGCTGTAATGTCAAAACATCAAGATTAAATGTCCGTCATTCTTCGAACATTTGCAGATTCCCAAATGGAAGGAGACCTTGACAAGACATTGTCTAATGACCTGCTTACAAAAGTACTAGGGCTGGAATTAAATCAGAGTAAGTTTATGACTTGGTCTTGTAAAAGGGTCGTTTGAGCGTATTTCATGCATATCCTGGACTATTCTCGTTTTTAAACAGTAAAGGCAAGCTCAGACCAGACGCTGACTAAAAAAGAAAAAAAATCAATTAGTATACGCCAACGATTCCCACTTGTTCCTGCCTATAGAATAATAAATCCATAATAACTCTTTTTTCCAAATAGAAACATTCACCATAATATTCAATCGTCATCATGACAAACGTACAATAGGTTTCTTATATTCTGATATCGACATGATGTAACCACAAACAATAATATGGGGTGTATGCAATTGCCTTTTACAGCTTAAACCAAGCCATGACGTTTGGAATTCATGCATCACTTCATAAAAGAAAAAGGTATAAATACAAGACCCATTGTCAAGCAAAAAAACTCATTATTTTCAAATCTATTATTATTATTACTACAAAATGAACCCCTCAAGAACTGACGCAAAGAAAGACCAATTTATGGGTAACGTAAAGGAAGGTGCCGGAAACATGATGGGCAACGAACGTATGCAGTCTGAAGGTCAAACTCAACAAGGTGCAGGTAACGTTCAAGAAACTGCTGCCAATGTCACTGGTTATGTTAAGGGCGCCATGGACCAAGCTGCTGGTGCTATGAAGGGCGCTTTTAACTCTCTTACTGGTAATACTACTGGCGAAGCTGGTAACAAGGTCCAACAGAAGAAGGGTGAAGCACAAAAAGACTGGAACTCTTAAATTTGTAAATATGTGTGCTACTTTTTTTTTAAAAAAGTAAATAAATCCACATATATAAACATGTATAATTTGTATTAAAGAAAAAATATGCTCCCCTACGTCCCCACCCCCCCCCTTTTTCAAAATGAGAACACGAGAGATAATATCACTATGGTGTTATTGGCATATAAGGATATAATATCTATTTTGTTTATATATAGAACACCGAGCTTTCCTTCAAAAAAGTATAGATGCTTTCAAAGTCTAATTTACAGATAAAACCATTATGCATCCCGCCCATCAAATATAAGCAAAAGCGGATCTTCCCTTATACATACACTGCTCCATATGGAAAATTCGTATCTTTCAAAAAAAAATCCCTATCTTTCAAATTACTATGTAATGAGATGACGATCACAGACCATGCGCCTTTTAATAAATCCTTAATTTCATATGGAAGAACAGTCCTCCCTAAAAAAATGACCTTCCTTATAGGTAATAATTCCCGTATGACATTTGACGATCATACTAAAAAAAAAAAAAAAAAAAAAAAAAAAAAGAAACCAGGTTTCTTATTCTTAATGCTTTTACAGAAAAGTCTAAAATCTAAAGCGTCAAACTGTAAAAAGTTTTTCCTTTCCAGACTGTGAAAAATGACAATGTATGAATTGTTTATCATTGGTTTGGTCTCGATAAGCATAATACTAGATAAACTCTTATGCATAGAGGAGAGCATTTGCGCAGTCTTCATAATAGGGTTTCCCCCAAAATGACCATCATTCTCTACACTTTCTTATTACAACCGTATAACCAAAAATAATAACAATATGTAACCATGCTTGAAACCAAATATTTCATCTATTCAACATTCTCTCCAACTATGAAGCCACAACGTGAATGCATGTAATACTTGCAATGCAATTGTCAACTCCTATAACTGATTTTTATTTAGGAGTACATTATCAAGTGCAGCTCAGACACTTGACGCGTCTCTCTCTCTCTCTCTAAACAAAATTATACGCGTTACTGCACATACGCGTGTCACGACTGTTTCGATACCCGACATCCACGTCAAAAAAAAATTTGTAGACGTGTTTTTACACACTTTCTTTTTTTCTTTTTTTATCTCCATTTTTCATTTAAAAAAAAGGGTAAAACAAAAGAATATTGGTTTACACCAAGTTTACTAAATCACCCTTCTCATGTAGCCATAAACCATGCTTGAAGCACGTCTCCAACAAGCCAAACTTCTCAAATCTCTTCTTGAAGCCGTCAAGGAACTTGTCACAGAATGCAATTTGGAATGTAATGATTCCGGTATTGCTCTTCAAGCTATGGATAATTCCCATGTTGCCTTGGTGGCCATGATGCTTCGCTCTGATGGTTTTGATCCTTACCGCTGTGATCGTAACTTGCCTTTGGGTATCAACTTGACCAACTTGGGTAAGATTTTAAAGTGTGCTCGTAACGATGATATCGTGACACTCAAGGCTGATGATGATGGTGATGCTTTAAGTTTGGTATTTGAAAGCAAAGGTAAAGAAAAAAAACAAGAACAAGAAAAAGAAGTGCTCACAATTTTATAAATCAATAGACAGTGATAAAGTGAGTGCATATGATCTCAAGTTGATGGACATTGACAGTGAACATTTGGGTATTCCTGAAACTTCATACGAAGCTGTTGTTCGTATGCCTTCTGCTAGATTCCAAGAAATTGTTCGTGATTTATCTACCCTTAGTGATTCCGGTAAGAACATGAAAAAAAAAGTTGCCCTTTTGCTCACACTACATCAACACAGTCACAATTGAATGCACAAAGGATGGTATCAAATTCTCTGCTGACGGTGAGATCGGTAAAGGCTCCATTACAGTCAAGGCCAACAGTTCGGTAGACAATGAAGAGGAATCAACTGTCATTGAACTTCAACAGAGCGTCTCTATGGCCTTTGCCATCAAATATCTTGTAAACTTTACAAAAGCCACTCCTCTTGCCACCCGTGTCAGTTTAAATCTATCAGCAGACGTTCCACTTTTGCTTGATTATAATCTTGACAATATTGGTTATGTTAGATATTACTTGGCTCCCAAGATTGGTGATGAAGAATAAAAAAAGTATTTAAAAAAAGAGAAAAAAAAAAGACATGACGCGCAATAAAGTATTCCCCCCTCCTTCTTCTTCCATCCACTTTTTTTTAAAAATACATTAAAATGAACTATTTATATATGTATAAAAATACAATAGAAAACTTAAATATACAGGATGTCAACTTTGATAAAAAGGTAATCTGACAGATTCATACAAAGGCAGAGCCTCCTCATACTGTAACGATCTGAGAAACCGAAGCGAATTACTCGGGCTCTCAACATAACACACCTGCGAGTCCTGAGACGCACGTATGCCATAACCCAATGTACCAATCTTTAAGGGCAACTCTACACTCGTTGTCGAACTGTGAAATGGACCAAGACGGCTTTTTACTTTGATGCTAAGCATTTACGATATCTTGATGATCCTTGAATAATTGATAGTCGGTGTCAAATGGATAGGCAGAGCAAGCTGGACACAATACTCTGATCCTATGCAGGCTGCGGTAGCTTGACACGTTCGGTAGAGGTGTGATACTACGATGCGCTTGGTCGACAAAGCTTGGTGATACACAAGCCCCACAGTTTCACAAAGCTCGATCAGTACAGAGCTTACAGCAGCCGGCTGATCACGTTTTGCCTTGTTTGACTGAAGAAAAAAGGGGGCCACAAGCAGGGGAAGAGTAGCAGGTGATAGTGATCGGGATAGTGTCACCAGGCACATATTCGAGCGAATGCAGCTTGACTGTGACAAAGGGCTTTGTGTTGTTGTTTTTCGTCGTGATGACTGGCTTCTTCAGTAGACTGGTTTCAATGAATGGCATATAGTTTATCTCCTTCTGCGTCATCATGGTTGGTAGGGTGAATGCAGATCTGATCAGCTTGGCCGTTAGAATGAATTTGCTTTGGTAGAGTTTATGTTCAAGTGAAGGTGGAAATTGGGTCACTGACATCTGAATCGTAAAAGGGAAATGATATTCTGTCCCTGCCAAAAGACAATCCTTTCTTGTACGTTGCCACAGGCTCTGCTGCATTCCAAAAAAATGTTTTTTTTTTTTTTTTTTTTTCAACAATGGTACGATAAAGTAAGAGCCATTATGAATAGCCGTGGCGTTCTCTGCTCCTCTAAACGTAAGAATGATTTTATCCGCAGCTACTGGCATTTCCTTCAGTTTGAGATGGACAATGCCTATTTGATTCGCTTTTTAATAGCAAATCCTCGTTTTACTGGTGCTGAATTACCTTGGAATACGGAACCGGGACCATACACTGGTTCGTTTTGAACTGTAAAACCAAATTCTGGAAGTAATTCGATGTGAATGTCAATAAGTGGATCGACAGGCCAATCCTCAATCATATAAAAAAGGAAAGAAAAAAAAAGAGAGAAAGAAAAGGAAGGTGCAAGTGTATATCTGCAAACAACATTAGGGTTATTCTAAAAAAAAAAAGCATATTATATACATCTTGCAACAAATGATTCTATTGAAACGATCTCTCCCTTATTCTTCTTCTTTTGCTCAGCCAATAAACAACTTTACAATGATGCATCTTTTGTTTTTTGTAAACCTGTATTTGTGAGACATCATATTCTCTTTTTCTTAATTGTATTAAATATCTAAATTAAAAAAAAAAGGTCTAGAGTGCATTGCGTCTAAAGTGTGTAAATCTCCATGTTGATCAATTATATCTGTTTAATTCTTCACTGTTCTTGGTTTTATTGAGAAAAGAACTTATTTTTGTCTGATCAATACCTTGGTGGGCCCCAAAGGTATGCAAAACAAGATATGTTTAAGTAGAACATCTTGTCTTATAGATATAAAAGGATACTTCAAAGTATGAAGAAATGTAGTTGAGCACATCTAAAAGTATTCAATGGTCATCATTTTTGAATTATGCCTCCAAGAAATGATATGAGCTGAATGCTTCAGTACACATATACATATTGATAATATTCGCTCGAGTGTCTGATTATTTATCCGCAAGAAAAGCTTAAAATAAACAAAGACTTTACCATGTACAAGAAAACAAAAACAAGGGTCCATAAATAACCATTACAGAATTCTAAGAACTTACGTAATCAGCTACTATAAATACGTACACCTTTTTAAGAAATCATACGCATATAGTATAGGGTACACTCTAATGATCCTGGTTATCAGCCTTTTCTTTGTAAATACATGTTCTTGTTTATTTTGATGCAAGAGAAAATATACATGACTTTTTTTTAAAAAAAAAAAAAAAAACATAATACAATACTACAATAATCATCATATCTATGTAGAACTATTACTCCGTGACAAGTTATGATAAGATGGTAATCGACTTGGATCATACAAGGGCAATGCATCTTCGTATTCAACCGTTTGCAAGAATTTAGGATGTGGTATGGGATTATCCGTCCTTTTGTACTTGGAATATACATCCAGCTCGTCACCCGTGCGAATTCCTCTTCCCATGGTTCCAATAATGATAGGTTGCTCAAAGATGTGCAAGTCATTTGTCCACGGAAAAAGCAAGTTCTTAACGTTCAAGAGCTTTTTATTGTTTTTCTTGGTGGTAACTATAGTTTTGTGAACAGAAATAACCAGTTTGTACGACAGGGACATGATTTCACTGAATTCCATGGAAGGAGGCAGTGACTCGTCTAGCTCAAGTTGTACCTGATGGATTTGACTTGTGTCATCTTGTGTATTATCCACGCGCTGTCTATTGTTCTTCAGAATGTGCGTCCTTGTAGCAACAAGTTTGTTCAGTATAGGCTTATCATCCGAATTAAACTTTGAAATTTGAAAAACACTCATCGTAACGCTCAGATCGTTGAGCGTCAAGGAGCGATTTTTGTTCTTATTTCTGTGCATATCCGTTACACATATTGTTGCCTGAATCATGTCACCTGCAACGTATTCGATTGCATGCAGCTTCACCGTGGCAGAAATGTTCAACCGCAAGCCCTGTAGGATCATCCGCCTTTTCACGTCCGTTAATGTTAATGGTGACTTTAGTAGCTTGGTCTCAATTAAAGGAATGTAATTGACACAAGTATGTGCCATGACGGGCACTTCCTTATAGGCTAAAGACGGGTCCAAATAGGCTGTTAATTTATAACTGCACCGGTAGTACTGATGCTCGACAGACGGAGGGAACTGAACCATTGGCATCTGAATGGTGAATAAAAATTTGTAGGTAGCCATTGGCTGAAGTTCATTGTCTTGACCTTTTTCCCACAGGTTAGTAGCGACACCAAACAATTTGGACGTATGTGATCGCTGGACACCAGGACCAAGGTCATGGTTTAGCATCGCTTCCGTAGCTTGAAACAATAGTCGAAGTGTAGTCGCTTTCCTTGAGTGTGCATTGGTTCGTAGAATGACATGGCCTTTGTTATTATTTATTAAAAAGTGAGTCGTTTGTTTTGATTATCAATACTACATACATGCCTTGAAACAAAGTACCAGGGCCATAGACTTGGACATTCCCCCTTTCCCAACCAAAGCCTTGTGATAGTTCAATACGTATGGATGAGGCAATAGGGTCAGGATGCTTGTTCTTTAGCATAAGATTGAAAAAAAGGAACGATTGAGATAATTGTGTGAAAAGAAAAAGAAAGAAACGGTTAAAAAAGAATGCTACACTTTCTTGGCAAATTTTGTAACAGCAGACGTAATGAATATATACGCTAATAAAACGCAGTGTGACAAATTCCTCTTTCTTCAATGTTTATTCATCAAGAGTTAAACCTTTTAATATTTCGTAGAAATTATAGATGTGGCAAGTTGTTTTTTATTTTACCGGCTTATTAAGAAGCCTTTAGTTATAATTATCTAAGAAAAATGGTATAAAATTAGAGATAAAAACTGTAACTGCCATGTGCCAATCCCCTATCTCCTGCTCGGTCATCATTGGCCACTACCGCCATCGCCTCTTTAAATTGTATTGCCTAATTCATCTTGACAATGCACTTGTATAGACGATTGTTCTCAAAATAAAAAAAATAACTATATGAAAGAGTTTTCCTTTAGAAATAAAAAGATGACTGTAATGATAAATAAACGAAGAAGAAGCTGGTTGACTCAATGCTGCAGTTACACTTTCTTTGTTACCAACTAAAGAACAAAACCGCCTCTTATGGCATATACTATGATAACTGTGAATAATCTTGTAAAGTATAAAAAGAATAATACGGCTGTTCTTTTGAATTACAAGTTCAGATGCTCTAAATAATGCACCTTGTGTGCACATAATCCAATCAGGCAATATTTTTCAAAAAAGGGAAAGCAATACCTTTAGCCTGACTCTCACAAAACAGAATCGTTAGAACTTTGGAAAGAAGTGTTCATCCGTGGCGTAAAGGTAAAAATGCTTTATAGTTGGTGAAAATATAGATACGATGGAAAGGGTAAATTATAGCGAGAAAAGTTAGAATGGTATTAAAAGATGATGGTGTACGAAGAAGCTTTAGATCTAAAAAGTAATTACTCTTCTTCTGGTTTAAATCACGCAATGGTTCTTTAGATTGGGATAATATTCCATATGCAAGTTATGAATCCCTCGTTGAAGGTTAATTAAATAGGCTACATGTTATGAATGTTGCTCATTAGATAACTTGGCTTTTTATATTGCATAATATGGCGTTGTTTATTCATATAATATCACGTATATGTAGAAAGAATAAAAAAAAATGTATAATAAAAGGCACAATTAATCAATACTAATTTTACACTACCAAGCTTTATAATCTGTAATGCTTGTCTATAATAGATAGATTCTGTTACAAAAAGAAAAAAGAACAATCAAATTACAAGCATTCACAGAAACCATTTGCATTCTTTTAAACGAGCTTATGTTATTGCAAATATACTCTTACTACGTGCTTTATAGTTCAAAATGTCTACGAATGAAGCAACTTATTTTATGTTACAATCATAAATTATGGTTTTAACAACAACAATCGTATACTAATCAATTCAAAAGAGCTTATAAAGTCTATTTGACATGATTTACTTTTGTTGGTGGTTAAGTAAGTTATGTGTTCCTTTTAAAAATACATTCATTGTAAATTTGATTTACATGTAGTTTAGTTTATAAGGCTAAGTAGGTAATGCTGCTGCTTAGTTTGTTTGTATATGTTTATTGATAGATCAAGTAAAGTATTGCTTTGTTTCAATTAATTCAAAATCATTTGTGTTGTTATTTTTCTACCCTTGTAGAGTGAAGTGATGTTGTTAAGAGAGTTTTTCTTGAGATTTATAAGCTTAGGTGCTTGAAGTGACCACCAAATCTTTTAAAGTTGATCAAACTGTAAAGTAAAGTAAAAGATAAAAAGAGATCAGGAACTTTTATAACCAAAAGGTTGCCTGTTTATTGTAAAAGATAAAATAAAATAAAAGGTGAATTGATTGTTTTTTTTGTTTTTTTTGTTTTTTTTTTTTGTTGGCGTTTCCTTTTCTTAAAATCAACTGCTGTTGTTAAATTAACCTTAGTTGATAAATCAACTAAGGTTAATTTAACAACTAAGGTTGTCAGGGTTGAATGGTACAGAGTTGCCATTTTCAGCGTCGTTAGAGTTACAGTGTAAATAATAACAAATGATTTGCAATAATAAAGTTTATTTGAAATATAATTAATGACTCAATTGAAATAAACAACAATGAAAAAACTAATCAATCATTGAATTGATGCAAGTACCTGATAAAAAAAAGCAATTAAAAGCCCAAGAAAAAAATCATCAAATTGAAGCCGAATGAGTCAGCTTTTAAGTCAAAATGATTGAGTTTTTGCGAGTAAAACGTTGCAACTTGCTTAAAATAACAAAACAATAGGAATTAATCAAGAAAAAAAAAAGGAACTGCGCGAACCGGGAATCGAACCCGGGCCCTTCGCGTGGCAGGCGAAGATTATACCACTTAACCATCCGCGCTTCCATGAAAATTGTGAATGCAAAATTTTACAAGAAGTGCTATTTCCGGACCGGAAATTGCCGAACCCCGGACAGCACGTGATTTTTGCGTTTGTTTTTGTGTTTTTTGGCCTATATGTTTGAATGTATAAGTCTTTTCATAATTGTTGGTTTGCTTACATTACATTGTGGTTATTTTTATCATGCTACTCCCGAGATTAATGTGGATCTAGAGAAATAAAGGTTAATTTTTAAATGAAACAAATTGTGTATAGATTTTCACTCGAGTAAAATATGATCAAGAAGCAGTGACAACGATTCTGAAATAATGAATAAAATAATGAAAAACATATACACACACACAATGATTTTGTTATCAATTTTTATATACATTTTTAATGGACTTTATTAATATTAAAAAGGGATATCAAAATAAATATTTTGAATAGAGGTTTTTCTGTACAATATAAAAAAGCATTGACATGGAATTGAAATAGTATATGCGCAAAGAGTTTGTTTGATTGATTTAAATAACTTATTTGGAACTGGTGTATTTGGTGACAGCCTTGGTACCTTCAGAGACAGCGTGCTTGGCGAGTTCACCAGGAAGAATGAGACGAACAGCAGTTTGAATTTCACGAGAAGAGATGGTGGAACGCTTGTTGTAAGCAGCCAACTTGGAGGCTTCAGTAGCAATACGTTCAAAGATATCATTGACAAAAGAGTTCAAGATAGACATGGCCTTGTTGGAGATACCAGTATCAGGGTGAACTTGCTTTAAGACCTTGTAGATGTAAGAAGAGTAAGTCTCACGACGAGCAAGTCTCTTCTTCTTGTCACCAGTCTTGGCCTTGGGGGCAGCAGCGGGAGCAGAGGTAGATTCTTTAGGAGCCATGATGATATATGTGATGAATGATAAAAAGGAGAGAAAAAAAAAAAAGATCACTTGTTTATATACTGTTAATTCAAGCGTATTTGTGTGACTGTGATACCAAGTTAAATTATCCTTTTTTTTTCTCGAAAAAAAAAAAAAAAAACAATAAAAAAAAATCTGCAACTCTACTACAAATTTCCAAAAAAGGATATCCTGGGTTAAAAAACAAATAAACAATAAAAGTAAAAAAATACAAGTAAAACGCGCGATTAAACACGTTTTATCGCGTGGATAGAGCAAAACAAGTCAATTCATGGAATAAAATTTTTTGGTGTTTGTTGGAGAACCTTTTTGTTTTTTTTTTTCTCCAGACAAACAAGGTGTGGATGATGGTGCTGAGATTGAAATTATTTTTCATATAAATAGCCACTCTTGTTTTTTGATTTTTTTTCCTAATTTCAAAAACAAAGAATAACATATAATAACAATGTCTGGTGGTAAATCTGGTGGTAAATCTGCAGCTGGCTCCAAGTCCCAAACCCGTTCTTCCAAGGCCGGTCTTCAATTCCCTGTCGGTCGTATTCACCGTCTTCTCCGTCGTGGTAACTATGCCCAACGTGTTGGTGCTGGTGCTCCCGTCTATCTTGCTGCCGTTCTTGAATACCTCGCTGCTGAAATTCTTGAATTAGCTGGTAACGCTGCTCGTGATAACAAGAAGTCTCGTATCATCCCTCGTCACCTTCAATTGGCCATCCGTAATGATGAAGAATTGAACAAGCTTCTTGGTCATGTTACCATTGCTCAAGGTGGTGTTCTTCCTAATATCCATGCTTCCTTATTGCCTACCAAGTCAAAGAAGGCTGGTGCTTCTCAAGAACTCTAAATTAATTCATATTCATACACATACTATTCTATATATTTTTTTGTACATACACTATTTCCATTGCAAATGAAAATATATTCCTTGCTTTATTATTGAAATAAAAAATAATACACTTCAATCTTCTTCATCTTTAGTCAATTCAATAATTTTGTTCTTTTTTAAATTAAAGCGAACTCCCTTTTTCTTTTGTTGTTGAACGTGTTCAGTCACTTCAGTCTCTTTCTTGGGTCCATTCATCATTCTTTTCCTTAATAACGATCTCGCTTCTCTTGCTTCTCTTTCTTCTCTCACTTTCCATGTCTTTATTTGATATGCCCTCTTTGCCTGTCTTTCTCTTTTTTCAGCCAACGTCACCGGTTTTATCATTTCTTCGTCTTCATCTATTTTATGTTGTCTCTCTCTTTTCTGTTCTTGATGTGTCTTTTTATGTCGTAGTGGTATCGATATGCTATTTTTTATTTGAATGGGTGCTGCAGAAGGTGTACGTGCTGAAGTTGAAGGACGAGGTGCTTTACGGATAGGACTGTGAACAGGTGTTGATATTGAAGTTTCTATTTGGTTTAATGTAGTTCTGATGATGGGAGTTGAAATAGATGGTTTTAATTCTTCACCCATTGTGATTAGTTTCAAGTCGTTCTTTAATTGCAAATGAGGTTGAGTTGTAATAAAAGATAAGGGAAAATTAAGTCCCTTTGCAGTTACAGTTAAATAACCAAATGAAAAAGGAAATAATTGAATCGTCTTGTTTAATTGTTGTCTAAAAAATACTTTTCTTGTCGTTTCACTCATAAAGGAAAAAAAGAAAAGGAAAAGAAAGAGAAGCACATGTTGGATGAACTTTTATATATAAAAATATTTATTGTGTGGAAAGAATTATATTTACAAGAGAAAGAAATAAAAAGAGAAAAGGTATGAAGAATATATGAAATGTACTATATAATTTAACCACCGAAACCATAGAGGGTACGGCCTTGTCTCTTGAGAGCATAGACAACATCCAAAGAGGTAACAGTCTTTCTCTTGGCATGTTCAGTATAAGTAACAGCATCACGAATAACGTTTTCGAGGAAAGTCTTCAAGACGTTACGAGTTTCTTCATAGATGAGACCAGAGATACGCTTGACACCACCACGACGGGCAAGACGACGAATAGCAGGCTTGGTAATACCTTGAATGTTATCACGAAGAATCTTACGATGACGCTTGGCACCGCCCTTTCCGAGACCTTTACCACCTTTTCCACGACCAGTCATTGTTATATTAAATTTGGAATAAAGAAAATCTCAAAAAATGAAAAGAGTGGCCCTCTATTTATATATTTGGTCCAAACTTTGAATTGCCGCTATTCTTTTTTAACTTTTTTAAAAAAAAATACATGTTTTTTTTTTTCTGATTTCTCTTTGCGCGCGCAGCCAAAAAAAACTTTTTTTTTAAAAAAAAGAAAAACTACATGTTAATTAAAAAACAAGCAGTGTAAAATAATCAATGTTGCATTCTTGATAAAATATGATTTGTTCATGTCGATCTCTGCAATCGTAAACAACGAGCATATTTATTTATTTTTTTTTTACATTTTCAATAAAAAAAACTACATTTTCCCAAATCTCTTTGCTTTTTTTTTAAATTTTTTAAAAAAAATGTAGTTTTTTACAAGTTTCGTGCTCCCTTCTTCTTTTTTTTTTTTTTTAAAAAAAAACCTTTAAAAAAATTAATACCCCAATTGTAGTCCCAAAAAGGCAAGATTCACATTCGTGTGACCACTTTTGACAAACATATAAATACTCGATCCTTTTTTATATATATTTTTTTTTCTCTCTTTTTTAAAAAAAGAAAAAATTATACAAAATGGCTCGTACTAAGCAAACTGCTCGTAAATCCACTGGTGGTAAGGCCCCTCGTAAGCAATTGGCTACCAAGGCTGCTCGTAAATCTGCTCCCTCTACTGGTGGTGTCAAGAAGCCTCATCGTTACAGACCCGGTACTGTCGCTCTTCGTGAAATCCGTCGTTACCAAAAGTCCACTGAACTCTTGATCCGTAAGCTCCCCTTCCAACGTCTTGTTCGTGAAATTGCTCAAGACTTCAAGACTGACTTGCGTTTCCAATCTTCTGCCATTGGTGCCCTCCAAGAAGCCTCTGAAGCTTACTTGGTCTCTCTCTTTGAAGATACTAACTTGGCTGCTATCCACGCCAAGCGTGTTACTATTCAACCCAAGGATATTCAACTCGCTCGTCGTCTCCGTGGTGAACGTTCTTAATAGTCTACATCTCGCGTACATATACTTTATACATATTTATATATGCATAGTCGCATCGAAAGAAAAAAGTGATTTTTATATATTCCCCCCTTTTTGTACAGCAATTCTCTTTTTTTAAATAATAATAAACCATTTCCTTTGAATCATATCTAAATTTTATTTTAAAATGCCATTTAGAGTAGCATTGTTAGGTGCCGGAACAAGATCAAGCAAGGTTGTCAGGAAGGCATACAGTTCAGTATTAAAGAACGGACTTAACCGTGTTCCTTTACCGTAATGCTCTGAGATCTTTGGACCTGTCGCAGCAAATATCGCTCTCATCTCCGGGGCCAAGTTGTCGTATCCGTGAATACCTTTGGGTGCTTTTTTATCTGTGCTGCGAATGATGGCGTAGCCAACATCGGGTATTATCACAATGGGCGCTATTCGTTCTGTGGCATTATAATGAAACCGAGAAGGCATCTCCTCTCTGCGATAAAACGTAAAGTGGACATCATCATGAGTTTCTGTATATGTCTGAAGTTCGTGATAGATCTGGTCAATGATGTGTTCAGGAGCGTCGTCTCTGGGACGAAGGCCGAGTAGTGGCCATGCTTCTCTTGGACGTAGATAAGATTGGGATTCATCCGATAAAATCTTGTCATAAAAGATATATCTTGATGGATCAGAAGGAGCCATGCCATGATCACTTACCTACCCTCCCAGAGTTATTTTTTTTTTCAAACAAGACATTTATATATATATATATATATATATATTACCACCACAACATGAACATGCGAATCTAGATTTCTTTGTTTTAATCCTTTCAGTAGATAACCAATGGCATTGTCCATATCTGTTAGAACAGAGTTCAACTATAAAGTTTTCACTAATTCATTCCTCTTTCTTTTCCTATTGTCTCTCTCTTTTTTTTTTTTACCTGTCCTCCATTGGGTCCACCACCATGGCCCTTTTGGTCAATTTGTGGGATATAGACTGATATGGACTGAGGACGTTCATCCATAGGTAAGTCTAACCAGTTCAACACCGTGTCCATTTTGTCTTGTGCAGTTATTTCTCTAGCGTAAGGCTGATAGTAATCTGGAGAAAGAGAGTCTATCTTGACGTTGGAGCCTGGCCACATAATAACAGCAGACTTCTTGCCTTGTTTTTTACTCGTGATCCAGATAGGTTCGCCTTTCCACCATTTAGGGTCGCTGCTGATAGACTCGTTCTTGTGAATAAAGTATTGGCCCAAAGCAGGATCATAGAATTCATTTGCGACAATGCCGTGTGCTTCTGGGTAAAGTCCGGTGACTAATGTCCAGTGGTTAGGAAACGTAATGGACTGATATGATGTTAATGGTTAATATGAGGGGGGGAGGATTATACATATATGAGCTTACAGGAAAAGAAGGGTTCATATATTCAGCAGAAATGCCTCTTTTGCCTATGAGAGAGCATATTTAGAATATATGTGTGATATCGTATCTAGTATCTACCTATGTTCTCTATATTTGGTGTTACTTTTCTGTCTAGATAATCATTTCTAAACCCATCTAGTGACAATAGTATGACAGTGGTATCAAAATAAGTAGTGCCATTGAAAAATAACTGGTGTCTATTCGGTATTTTTCTTTGGAACCTTGTGTTGACGATAAATCCCAAAAATATGAGCATACATAGTATCAATGCGAGATAAGGCTGTCCATATCATTAACACTATATGTATATGTATTGTATTTCATACCTTGTGTTGAAGAAGACTCCATTTTCGTTTATTCTGTTTTGCATTAGGATCCCACTTGGCAACTTCGCCCATTTCTATGACTTCGTAAACAGGTTTCTTATCTTCTTTTATATCATAACCAACAAGATCTCTATCACTCTTTCTTGCTCGTAATAAAAGAGATGAATCATTGTAGAGATTAGGTGTGCTCTGTCCTGACATTGGGCGCGAAAGCAAACAAAGCCCTTTTTCTATTTTTTTTTTTTTTTTTTTTTTTTTTTTTTTTTACATCTCTTTCCAATGCTGAGTTTCTTTTTCTTTTTCTTTATTTTGCATAATGTTGGTGAATACACAAAATGTCATTCATTTGCAAATTACAAACAATACTGTAAGAAATAACAACATATTTGAAAAAAAAAAAAGAGTTCCTTAAAATGAATAGGCGCTTCGAGTCATAATATATTTACCTCAAGATAAAATTGATTGGTACAATGAAAACAACATACATCCTCAACTTCTTGAAGCTCTTTATCCAGTCATTGTCGAGAACCTTGTTACAAGTCAAGGAAAGTCAGCAAATAAAAGAAAGAAAGAAGAAGAGATGAATCGTGCGGTTGACTGTAAGAAGCAATGCATTAAAAACACATTCATCTCTCTTATCATATATCAGTAGAAGGATTTCGATTTTTATATAGATTTGTGCCACTCAAGGTACAGAATAATATAGTCATTTCAGTACGTAAAGAAGAAACAAAAAGCGTATACATTATGCTGTTTTACTAATTGTTTAAAATTAGGAAAGAGATTTTATATTCCAAGAGGATGATAATAATAACGATGATAAACCTGTGGTAAAGACAAATTATAAATCAGTGTCAGTCTATCCTGTTCAATTGCTCGTGTCTGTGGACGATGCATTGTTTATCAATAGTACAAATACCCTTGATTCTTATTTTACGAGCCTGGCTGGTCAATAAATACACCTTTTATCCAAAAGGACGCTTGATAATTTTAATAGGAGGAAATGCTAATAAAAAGTCGCAGCACTTCCCAAAATGGAAGAATGATCATTTCTTTCTTTTATTATTATTATTATTCTCATGGTCTATCCTTCAAGAAAGGTTGAACCCTACATAAAGACTGTGTGTAAAGAGTGTTCAGTTCAACTCGAATTCTTACCAGAGCCAGGAATAAAAAACCTAAAGGTCAAAGTGGAATGTTGGTCATGTCACAAAACTTCTAATTATGACATTGACGCGTCAGGTACTAAAGTCAATAACAATAAAACAAACCCACGCTGGTCAACAAAGAAGAGAGGAACAGGTAATTTATTCAACAAAAGAAAGAAAAAGTAATATAAACTATTTGGCATGTAGACGAAAATCCGGCTGCCACAGAATATTATGACGTCCTTGGAGTATCACCGTCAGCAACGGATGCAGAAATAAAAAAGGCATACAGAAAAATGGCTGTCAAATATCATCCAGATAAGAATCCAAATAATCCAAGTGCAGAAGATACAGTGTGTGTCATCGTTATCAGAATACTACGAGTAACGAACTGATTTCTCTTTTGATATATAGTTTAAGAAGATATCAGAAGCTTATCAGGTTCTATCAGATCCCGTATTACGAAAGAGATATAATGAATATGGTGAAGAAAACGGTGTCAAGCCAGATGGAGGATTTGGTATAGTCATATCCTGTGTGTATTGCCACTTCTAACTTTACATATTAGCTGATCCTGAAGAATTCTTTAAGCAAGCATTTGGCGGAGAACGCTTCGTGGACCTGGTTGGAGAGATATCGATAGGAAGGCAGATGAAGGAAGTCATGGAATTACATGATGATACTAAAAAGACACCTGAGCAAAAGGCAGAGATGGAAGAAAAGAAAAAGAAGCTGGAGGAGGCCAGAGCAGCAGAACGAAAGGCCAGGGTGGACAAACTGGTGACGAGACTGATTAGCAAACTAAGTCTGTACACAGAACTGAATGATATCTCTGAAGAGGCCAGAAGCGCCGCTTTTTCAAATATTGTGCAAATAGAGGCTGAGGGTTTAAAACATGAAGGTCATGGAGTCGAATTGCTTCATACGATAGGTAATACTTATCTTACCAAGGCAACACAGTACCTCAACAAAAGCGTGGCTTTTGGACTCGGAGGTGTCTTTCACTCGATGAAAGAAAAGGGATATATCATCAGTGAGACCGTGGATACTCTGCGGACAGTCATCAATTTGCAATCGACGTTTGCTGAACTCCAAAAGGCCGAACAAAATGAAAGCTTGACAGAAGATGAAATACATAGGTTGACAGCCGAGACAACAACAAAGGTATCTGTCTTTTAATATGTCAAGAGATGTATATTTAACATGTTTATGTCTTTAGGGTCTTGAGGCTCTGTGGAAAGGTTCTAAATTGGAAATAGAGAGTGTCTTGCGAGAGGTTTGTGATAAAGTGCTGAGTGATCCAACAGTGTCCAAGGAGACCTTGAAGAACAGAGCACTTGGTCTGAGGATTATGGGATCTATTTACTCCAAGGTCAAGGCAGATGTTACCCCTGAAGATATCCCTATTCCTATCGATCCTTCTCCTACAAAATCTCAACCCTGACAGCAGTGTGCATGGATGATCATATGATATATAGAATAAACCAGGATGTTTAAAAATCTGTTGAGGTCATGGCATGTGTGCGCGTGCGTGAGAAGGATGATGGTTGTAGTGGTCATGATCAATGTACGATAGGCTGGTCATGTCAGCGCATGACTCAAATCTCCTTGTTCTCCTTTTATAATATAGCTCATCTTTTATACAAGAATGTATATTCATGATGACCTCCAAATATACATAGAGAGAATGTATGTGTATGTTGATTCATACAAAGTATATTTGAGTTCATTAAACACTCAAAATCTCGTGAACGCATCCAGAGTAACCTTTACCCTCCTTTTGGGTTCCGTTATTTTCTACTGGGTTGGTATTGAGCAATTTTCCTTGGATATCATACATTTTCTTGAGAAGTCAATATTGAAAATAACTATTCTGTTTATTTAACCAAAAGAGTACACCCTTTTACACACAAAAGTATTAAACAAACACTGAAGCGTTAAAAGACGTCCGGAACGGGATGAACGAGTTTGGAAAGTGTGACTATTTTTAATGTACGCCACACACACACAGAGACACAGTTTAACATTTTTTTTTTCTTTTTATATTTTATTTGTTCTGAAAACAATGGCAGTTGACAAAAAGAGCATCAAACATACAGAAAATACAGTGACACGATTAGAAGATTTTCAAGGTTTCAAGATCCTTCCTATTGTGATGAATGACGCCAAGGTGCGTCACTATTTGTACATTAGGAAACATGAAAGCAAATCAGCTCAAGACAAAGCGAGCGATCGCACCCTATTCTTACTCAACTTACCAGCTGACACAACAGATAGACATATTAGAAAATTGTTTAAAGGACACAATATCACAGAGATCACATACCATGACTTTAAGGGGCACGAAGGACAAATAGAACAAGAGAGTAACCGAAAGCTAAGACCATTGTTCGCAAGTGGATCCTCAGCGCATGTTGTCTTTGAAAAGAGTCAAGATATAATCGAGGTGCTGGATATGCAGCGTGTTGAAAAGAAATGGGCTAAAGAGAGTGAGAGCGAGCAACCATTAGGATTCGAACGTGAGTGAGTGATAATGAAGAGATTGAGATGATGTTAAAATAGATTGTGTAGGATATACTTTGAAATATGAACTATCAAGGCCAGATGCAAAGAAACTGCAGGAAGAAGTGGATACATTTATGATAAAGTTCAAGGAAGATGAATACAGAAAGGAACGAGAGACATTAGAAAGAATGAACAAGATGGATGAGGACGGATTCACGGTGGTCGTCCGACATAAAAAGACCAAGACGACAGATGGTACGATCAGTGTTGGCGCAGTCTCGACAGATATGGCAGAAGAGATCAAGAATAAGCCAAAGAAGAAGGAATTGGTTGACTTTTATAGATTCCAAATGAGAGACAGAAAGATGAGCCAGTTGACGGAGCTGAGAAAGAAGTTTGAACAAGATAAAGCCAAGATTGAAAAGTTGAAGCAGAGTAGAAAGTTTAAACCTTATTAGAACCATCGGATCCTCATTTCAATGTGTTACATCCATAATTGACAACGTAGGGGATCTCCTTTTAAAGTAAATAACAAAAAGGAGAATAAATCTATTTTTTTTTCTCTTCCCTTTTCTCTTTTCTCTTTTCTTTCTTTCTTTCTTTCTTTCTTGTGCTTATATATATATATATATAAATGAGGGAGGGGATGCTCCGACAATTAAATACACTATCTAAATTAACCACATCCTCCATAAAATATGCAGCTAATAATACAGCAGCTTATATCGGACTAACAAGCTCAAGAGAGGATTCGATATCACCTTCAACACAATTGACTGCTTATTGGATAAGTGAGACCCAAAGAGGATTGGTAAGCTTTTTATGTTTATAGAATGATAATAACATGTAATAAAAAGGATGCCTTTTTTGATGATGAATTTGAATTGGCACAAACGATCTTTATGCAACATCATCATGAATCACCATTTCATGCTGTTGGATTTGCTTTAATTGCCTATGTAGAAGCCATGCTCGGATTTGAATCAGAAAAGATAAAGATTGCTCTTGAACGGATAACGGCAGCAGAGCAGTTATCGAAACAATTTATCAAAAAAGTGCGGAGAAGAAATAGTTGGCATAAATTTAAATTAGAAGACGACGTAATAGAGGTTGTCTCTTTTGATAGTAGTAGTAATAGTACCAGTGATCATAGTAACAGTAGTCATCATAGCTCAACAACAGTAGTCAAACCAGAGATACAGTATGAATTATTAGCGACCAACTGCATGCTTATGTCATCAACAATACAATTCTTGAGAAATAGCTGGCTAGAATACATGAAGGCGGCCTATAAGCTAAGGAAAGCATATAAACTGTATGAGCAAATGTTTGAAGCCTTAACTGGTCAAAAAGCATCTGAATATGCATCATTCATACGCAAATACAAATATACCGATAATAGAAAAAAGAAGAGACCCATATCAGCCATTGATTGTATCGATGAGGATTTTGTCATTATTGAAAATGCAATCGAAAGTGGCATCTTTTTTGGTATCGGCCTATTTAGTCTCGTATTTTCATTATTGCCACCTAAAAGTAAGCACATACACAGATATATATATATATATATATATATATATATTCTAACTCTTATGTGTCATAGTCAACAAACTACTCAATACCTTGGGCTTTCAATCATCTCGTCCATTTGCTCTTCATCTACTTCAAAAATCATTTAAAAACTTTGGTCTTTACTCTTCTCTTTCTGCACTCTCTTTACTTGCTTATTATACCAACTTATCCTTATTTATACACCCTCAACTGTTACCCAACTCACTCAGCTTAGAAAACGCTAGAGAAATACTCGACCAGATGAAGCATTCATTTCCAGCCGGCAAAATATGGAAACTGCTTGAAGGCAAATTATGCAAAATGGAAGGAAAGACGAGACGAGGGGTAGAGATCCTAAGGGACGCCAGGCGCAGAGAGAACGTTCGCATCGACCTATCGACAGGTCGACCTGTCCAACCTCAAAAGAAAAATATTTGTGAATTAGCTCAACTACAAGCGTTGGCTGTGTATGAAATGGGATGGTAAGCTTTTGCAAAATTAAGGGAGGGGGGCTCTCCTTTAACTTTTTTTTTTATTATCAGGGGGCAAATCTTTTTAGGTGATTATTTTCAAGCGTCCGAGACATTTTTCCGTTTGGAAAGCATGAATAACTGGTCGAGGGCCTTTTATCACTACATTGCGACCTGTTGCATGTTTGCTGATGAGGAGTACGAAAAATCTGCTCTTGAATTCATGCAGATACCGACGATTCTGAGACGAAAGAGTCAGCTGGGTGGAAAGTTGCTTCCTAATGAAATCTTTGCTGAACGAAAGATTAAGCAGTGGAAATCTAGGTGTGCCAAGGGGAAACATGATGTCAACCTGGATGATATCGTCCTTGATGGTTCTAGTTTGAAGCGAGCCGTGATTGTGAATCCGCTGTGGGAGCTCATCTACCTCTGGAACGGGTTCTCGCAGCTAACGCCCAATATGCTTTGTGCCATGAGAAGCGCGATAGAGAACACACTAGAGACTCTGACAAAGGAAGAGATCGGACCGGACTGTTGTCAACTTTACTTGCTGCTAGGTGTGAACGTGCGAGAGTTGGGCCATCATGATCTTGCCGAGACTTATTTAAGACAGGCGATACGATCAGAGGATGCAGCCAGTGAAGATAAATGGGTTTTGCCTCATGTTTATTACGAAATGGCAGCTCTGAAATGCTTTAAATTATTAGAAACAAAAGAAAAGAAGGCGAAAAAGAGACTGTTGAAGGAAGCTCAGAATTGGATTCAAAAGTGTGAAAAACAATTAGCTCATCGATACAATGTAGACAGCAGTAATTTGAATGATTCGATCACATCGGATAATACGGGTGATACAGATTGGGATAGTCGACTGCATGTTAGATGTCAATTGCTAATTGAAAAATTGGATGATTTCAAGTCATGAACCTTTGTAAATAAACCTTTTATTTTTACAAATAGAGCTAAAAACATTTGGTACACATTGTCGGTAGAATAAATTACCCTCTTCTCCCCCCTTTTTTTGTCATGCATAAAAAGAAAAAAAAAAGGTTGGTTTATGGGTTTCACAGAAAGAGAATATTTAAAGTTTATTTCGTTCTCACTCCTTTTTGTGGTTTTTTTTTCTTTACATAATTTTTTTTAAAAAAAAAAGATGGTTGCAAATAAAGTCTATGTTATTGGTGTTGGTATGTCCAAGTTCATTAAGCCTCGTGGCGAAGTAGACTATCCAGGTATATAAATAGCAAATTAAATGATCTATTACTTACATTTATGTAGAGTTTGGTCTTGAGGCGGCTGTAAAAGCATTGAATGACGCTGGTGTATCTTACGATCAAGTACAGTATGCAGCTGTAGGTTATGTCTATGGTGACAGTACTGCTGGTCAACGTGTTCTTTATCAACTTGGCATGACTCAAATTCCCATCATTAATGTCAATAACAACTGCTCTACGGGTTCTACTGCACTCTATCAAGCACGTAACGCCGTAGCTTCAGGTTCAGTTGACTGTGCGATGGCTTTGGGTTTTGAAAGAATGATGAGAGGATCTCTTACGTCTACATTTTCAGATCGTACAAATCCAATGGGTAAATATGACAAAAAAAAAGAAGTAGCAGATAATCTTATTTTGAACAATAGATCATGTAACGATGGTCATGGCTAATGAGCGTGGATTCGATCAAAAGGCTCCTATGGCTGCTCAGATTTTCGGTAATGCAGGTTTGAGTTATATGGAAAAATATGGTGCTACAGAAAAGCATTTGGCCAAGATTGCAGAAAAGAATCACAGACATAGTGCATTGAACCCTTATTCCCAATTCAGAGATATCTATACCCTTGAACAGATCGAAAAGTCACCCAGGGTCTTTGGTCCTCTCACCAAGCTTCAGTGCTGCCCTACCTCAGATGGTGCTGGATGCTCTATCCTTGCCAGTGAGGACTTTGTCCGTCAACACAACCTATGGGACCAAGCCGTCGAGATTGTAGCCCAAGTCATGGCAACAGATTCTCCTCGTTTGCTCACGAGTGATGCGATGGAATGGGCTGGCTGTGACATGACACGTCGTGCAGCTGCTGAAGCTTACAAGAAGGCCGGTATTACTCCTAACGACGTGCAGGTCATCGAGTTGCATGACTGTTTTTCTGCTAATGAGCTTTTGACATACGATGCCCTTGGACTGGTCCCTGAGGGTAAGGCACACGAATTGGTCGATTCTGGAAATAATACGTATGGCGGAAAATACGTCATTAATCCCTCTGGCGGTTTGATCTCCAAGGGTCATCCACTTGGTGCAACGGGCCTTGCCCAGTGCACAGGTAATATTATATCTCTCACATGCAAAAAGAACAAAAATTCACACATATTTACATATAGAACTCGTTTGGCAATTACGTAACTGGACTGGTGAACGACAGGTTCCTAATGTAAAGTATGCTCTTCAGCATAACGTCGGTCTTGGTGGTGCTGTTGTAGTCACGATTTATAAAAAGGCCAATGCAAATCAATCCAAGCCTCGTCTTGGTTATAATCCTGCCATTGAAGCTAGACCTATCACCAAGGAGGAGTATGACAAGGCTGCTTCTCAAACGAAGAACAGAAGCGCCTTCTTTGAATCTAAGCTTTAGAATAATAATAAAACATGTGTGCTCTTCCAGAAATACAACCCTGTGTACATAGCGCGCCTATTTTCAAATATTCCCGTATTCACATGAATTTACAAACAATTATGACCGGAATATATTCATGGAGAAAGTCGGATTGTTCTAGTCTAATATTTTCTCACGTTGCCAAAAGTCCTTTAAACGCGTTAAATGCGGGAGGAGTTCAGTTCCCGACAGACACTTCATGTGAAAGTATGTATGTTTACTTTATTATAAACAAAAAAGGTACACTTTTTTAATGTGAGGGGAATGAATGCATGCTATGAAATGATATTTTTTAAGCCAAGATACCATCGACCTTAGCAGCGTGGATGAGAAGATCGACAACTCTGTTGGAGTAACCCATTTCGTTATCATACCAAGAGACAAGCTTGACAAAGTTGGGGTTGAGGGCAATACCGGCGGCGGCATCAAAGACAGAAGAGGCAGTAGAACCAACAAAGTCGGTAGAGACAACAGCATCTTCGGTGTATTCGAGGATACCCTTCAATTCGTTTTCGGAGGCCTTCTTGATGGCTTCCTTGATTTCTTCATAAGAGGCACCCTTTTCCAAACGGACGGTCAAGTCAACGACGGAGACATCGGGAGTAGGAACACGGAAGGCCATACCGGTCAACTTACCGTTGAGTTCAGGGATAACCTTACCGACAGCCTTGGCGGCACCAGTGGAGGAAGGAATGATGTTGGCGCCAGCACCACGACCACCTCTCCAGTCCTTGTTAGAGGGACCATCGACGGTCTTTTGTGTGGCAGTAGTAGCGTGAACGGTGGTCATCAAACCTTCAACGATACCGAACTTGTCGTGGATGACCTTGGCAAGAGGAGCCAAACAGTTGGTTGTGCAAGAAGCGTTGGAGATGACTTGGTATTCAGACTTGTAAGCATCGAGGTTGACACCACAGACGAACATGGGGGCATCAGCAGAGGGGGCAGAAATGACGACCTTCTTGGCACCACCCTTCAAGTGAGCAGCAGCCTTTTCGGTGGTAGTGAAGACTAGAGATGATACATCAATACTCCCATCTCTCTTTTGTTATTAAACTACTTACCACCAGTGGATTCAACAACGAAGTCAGCACCAGCTTGACCCCAAGGGATTTGAGCGGGATCGCGTTCGGCAGAGACAGCGATTTCCTTGCCGTTAACAATGAGCTTACCATCCTTGTGTTCAACGGTACCCTTGAAGCGACCGTGAACGGAGTCATACTTGAACATGTAGACCATGTAGTCAAGAGGAATGAAAGGGTCGTTGATAGCAACAACTTGAACGTTATCGCGTTCCAAGGAAGCACGAAGGACAATACGACCGATACGACCGAAACTATTGAAAGTATAAGCAAGACATGACTTGAACCAATTGCTTTACTTACCCGTTAATACCAACTTTAAGAACCATGATTAATTATTTGAATGATGAAAAGAAGAAGAAAAAAATCGCGTCAATTTAAAAAAGGGCATATTTATACTTTTTTTTTTTTTTGCTATCAGATGAGAGATCAAACCATATAAGCGAATAAAAAATTTTAATTCAGTGACACAGAGTACCTTACCCAGCTCCCTTCACTCATAACTTGCTTCTGGAAAAATGCAACCTATGATGTGGGAAACGGTGTAAGGAGCGATATTTATCGTGTTTGAATATGTGAATCATTTAGTATGAATATAGTTTTATTTTTTAAAAAGATAATCAAACGATGATATGTTCTATTTCATCTTCGTTTATATCACTTGTTATTGTTTCTATTTCTTGTTTGTGTTAAGCACGTAATGGATACAGTCATCCTGATGTTACATTCAGGTAACTTGGGCCTCTCTCTCTCTCTATTATTGTGTTGGTGCGTGTAGATATTCTGATAACGCTGCGGCTGATAAGATCGATAACCTCTCAACTACAAAATAAAATTGTTCTCATGGTAATTTAATCAAATGCATTCCCTCATCCATTCATTAGATACATTCAAGTTTCATTTGAGAGTAGATAAACGAGATATCGAAAGTGGCGTGTACTGATGGTAGATTACATAAATTTTGTATATTAAAGATCAGTGCATGATAAAGTGGAGAAGGGGGGCGTATCAAAATTAGCAGTGACTTAATTATTAATCTTTCAAAGAAAAGTTGATCGATTTGGTAATCGTGACATCTCTTTCTGGATTAATGCATCATTTATCGATGCTCAGTCTATATACAACAAAGAAACAATAAGGAAGAATTTACAAGTATGTAATCAAGATCTTATCATATGGCTCAGCATAAAAGCACAGAGCTTGAATTCAAGCCTTTTATGTACGCAAATGTCTATTCAGTAAAGACTATTATTATAATGGACTGATTTTACCGAAGCAAGTGTAAGATAGACATGACATGGAAGCTTATGATGACACGTTTGATTCTACGCACAATAAACCATGTATGTGTTTTGCTACAGATAAGCTGATGGCTATAGAACAAGTGTCAATTGACAAAATTTAATGACAATGAGGTGTTACAATGTAACGTTTCAAAGCACGGCTTCAGGAACCATGTTTTCATAGATAGCTTATTGTCTACTTTTTATTCATTACTACTCTCTTGATGCAGGTCAAAAAAGAGACTGCTGCCGTATCGTACTCATGATTTACCATACAAAGGATTCCGAATTGACATAAAGGAACCATTCGGATAATAAAAAGGTTGTCAGATATATCTTTAGAAAATCGTCTTTATCAAGCACAAAGAGAGGGTAAATGATATATAGATTTTTGTAGTGGCGGCAGCAAAGGATACTCCTGCATATAATCTAGAACAATAAACCCCCCAAATACAATGTTGTCAACATTACAGGCTCTATATGTAGATAATTCCCCCAAAATAGATCTCTGTGAATTTTGCAAATGCTCAAAAGAAAGGCTGCTGTTATGTCTTTCGCTTCCCATAATGTTTTAATCTTACTGTGGGGTGACCACATAGGTCATTATCTGAATCAATAAGCTCACGAGGGGGACCCCTTTTGTATTAATTAATGACCCAATAGATGATGAACAACTTGTCTCTTTAGCCATTAGAACCTGATAGGAACTTTCGAATAGCGCAAAGTATACAAAGGACACTTGCTAAGTTTACAAAACGCCCTTAAAGTATATAAGAGACAGAGAACTGCATTGTCCTTTTCATTACTTCTTTCTTTACATATACAAGCAATCTCAAATGAAGACATATCGTAAAACCTGTAGAAACGGCAAAAGATCAGAAACTTACTGTTTGCGCCACAAGGTGTACTACTTTACTACTTGGTGTCCTCTATGTGAAGAATACATATGTAAGCACTCTGTCAACTAATGACTCCTATTTCTTATTTTTTTGTTTGCTAGAAGAATATTCCAAAAGGTTCTATGCTGGCTTGTCCCCTCTATGAAGTTACTCTATGCGTATTGTTATTAAACTTGATATTTTTTTTTCTATCCTTCTTTATGCATTCACTGTTTCACCAAATCACTATAAGCATTCTTTCCTTCTTTATAGGTCAAATGGAAGACGATAATCCTTCTTTATCTCATGATGCCATATGTCACATCTTGTTTCCATTCTCCTTTCCTTTTTGTTAATGATAATAAACATATCCTTTATCCCCTTTTTTTCATTTTTTGCTTTGTGACCTTTTAAATTAACAGTCATACTCTTTCTGTCTCTCTTTCTGCCCTTTCAGACTCTCTTTTTTTTTAACACATAAAACATGCCTATAACAGACGATAGAATGAGCATTGGTGAAGAAGAGGATGAAGTCTTGGCCGAATATCCCATCTATTTGACGAACGAACTTTCCAAATATTTATACTTGTTTCAGTACCCTATGCGATCAACTCCATTCAACGCAAGAACAGGACCCACTGCTGCACGATTAAAACCAAATGCAAAAATGGTTGAGCTTGATCTGCCTCTGGATACTCGTTCAGCATTCTATAGTACAGAAAGAGGTGAAGACTTTGCAATGGGTCTTAATGACAAGACGATCAAAACGGCATATGATAGACGTATGGAAGAACATGAAGAAGAACTGAATGGTTATTATAGCAAAGGATCCAAAAAGAAGGAAGAGGAACTGTTGGATAAGATGACTTTGACTTCTACTCAGATACCTACTCAAACAAAGTACGCTATTGGCGTTATCCGAGATCGTATGTGTATATATATATATATATATATGTAATGTCTGTTGAGCCAACTAATACCCTTTTTTTAGAGGAACTTCATTTGACACCTATAAGAACAACAATTCAATTAAGGCCAGGATTCAAATATATTGACAAGATTGACGAAAAATGGAAAGCAGCTAATAAACGTATTCAGGATGTTGAAAAGCAAGAAGAGAAAAAGAAAACCACTGAACCAGGTCAAGCACAGACAGTTCAGGTCTCTGTGAAGAATGCAGAACGAGAAGGAAGCATCAGAAAGAATATATACTCTCTGTCTGTGAAAAATGCAGAAGAAGAAGAGTGGCAACCCGTTGTTTATTATGATCAGCTTGTAAGTTTTGCCTTTTTTTTTGCTTTGCAAAGAAAAACCCTAATTTATTGTTTTAAATAGTCTCTTCAAGCAGAAAAAGTGTCAGAAAAATTATATGCAGGAAATAAGGAAGAACTTATTTGCACAACAAGTAATGATGAATATCTCACCCAGTTGAGTTATGGAGCGCAAACACGATAATTTCGTTCTTCATAATAAACCAATGCTTTATGCAACTCATTCCATGTTTGTTATTATGCTTCATTGTTCAAAAAAAAAATGACTTTTGTGTAGTTCTACAAGTGAAAAAATGTTTTACCATTGATGTTGCGCAATCTTGAATCTCAAGATAAATAGGAGTGGGGGGAAATAACGAGTGATTCCTCTCCTTTAAAAGAGGCGCGCGCCAATGATAAGCAAAGGGCTAGTTACTATAGGGCTATAGAATCATGAGACTAACATATGAATGCGCCTGCAGAACGCAAACGCCCTTTTGTGTACATCAAATCATTCTCAATTGGGGGTTACACTTTTGCATATCTTACAATTAAAGTAAGTCTGTCTTGTTTTATTCTAATTCTATAAATTTAACAAAGAGGGCTACAAGAGGAGCAGGAAAAGTAAAAAGCTTGAAAGCATGGTAGTGTATAAAGATGTTTTGAGGGAAGATAATAAAGCACTTGTAGCATCATTTGCGTTGCCAATAACATTGGCACCATGTACATTACTTTCTTTATCTGACATAACTGATCTTGGAGGATTGGGCTCATCTAGCGTGGGGTAGATCCAGTTCTTTTCCCAGTACGGATGTGGATCATTGATACATTGATGAATTGGCATCACTCGGAACGACTTTTGGACTTTTGGTAACCATTTCTCGGACAAATGAATAGTTGCATTGCTATTCTCGTGTTGCTATAAACAAGTCGTTAATGATCCCTATATATATATAAAAGAAAAACTTACGAGTGTGATGTGTCCATGTTCGTCATCAGTACCATTCTTTCTTGCATTGATCCAAGTTTGAAAGTACCCATCGATAGCCTTTGCCCTAATTTTACCGCCAGCCTAAATATCCTACGTTAATACGAAATAACAGAAAACAAACAAACAAAAAAAAACTCACCAAGTTCCAATCATTCGAATCTTGATCCCACAAGATGGTTCGCATTCCCATCTGCCAAGCAATAGCACGGACTCTATCATCCACATCACCATAAGGAGGTCGCCAGCACTTGGGTGTGATTCCAAGTGTTTGCTTGATTGCCTTTTGTGTCCAGTAAAGTTGAGCAACCACTTGCTCGTTTGTCAAGGTTGTCATATATGGATGAGACCAAGTATGCGAGCAGATAACATGACCATCATTGAGTGCCCTGATGGCTGCTTCTGGAAATCTAACAATATTAGATCCGACGACTATAAAAATGCACATTCGGTTGAGTATCTAATACACACTGATAAGCTATACTTACAAAAAAGAGTTGCCTTTTGCTTGCCATGGTTGACAAGAAAGTTATATAGTCTGGGTTGATCGTACTTTTTATCCTTCTCAGACTCAGGCCACCACGCCTTGTAGGGACCATCATCAAAGTTAAGGCCCCAATCACCTTTGTTAGGACACATGTAGATATCTTCGGGAATATAATTGACCTTGGGTTTCACACAGAGTGAGGCAGACCACCAACAATCGGGATCCTGGGCCACTTCATACTTTGAGGTGTCCAACGTCCAGTCCTTGACCTTTCTTGGCTCTATGTCGGGGATCATTGAGAGATCGAGATGATTTAATACGGCCTGAACCTCAGGATGATCAGCAGAGGGTTGCTTATCTGGTTCCGGGTACCCGTTCAAGAGTTGGACGGATGAATGCTCCGGAAGAGATCCAGCCTTGATATCTTCGTCACGAGGGTAACTTTTGACAACGCTGTCGTCTAAGGGGCCATGAACGTCAGAGAGCCAAACAGGAGACGTCTGAGCAAACAAAGATGTACTGGTCTGAGAAACTTGCGTGACATCAGGCACTTTCATGGAAGTGCTCATCACTTTGTGAGCAAGTAAAACGACAATATAACAAATGGTTGACGTTGCTTTAATCATTATTGGTTTTAAAGGAGAAAAAAAAAAAGAGCATCACTCTTTATAGTAAAAGAAACAAGGAAAATTTATAAGTCAAAATGCCAACGATAGTTCTCCTAATTCATTAAAAATGTTATTTTTTTTTTTGGATTTCTATGCTGAAAAGTTTTATTATACAATAAAATAAGAAAAAAATGATAAAGTGTGTGTGTGTGGTGTATGTGCGTGTATAACAGGATATAGCCTTTTAAGGCTTGATGCCCAAGTTTAACTTGATACCCATACTCATTAATTCGGTTGTGAGATATCTAAATACATAGGGGATAGCAATCAAGTCAATGCCCTTTGATGTGTTACATGTTCTACATTCGTATGTACGGCGGTTGCCTAAGGATGAAACAATCTTTGTACAAATAGGTGATGCTAAAGATCCACATAATCTACAGACATAGGCTTGAGAGTAATCTGAACAATTCATGAGACGATCCTGTAGTAAGAAACTTGTGCCGTGTGCCAATAATGAATCACGTTCCATTTCACCAAAACGAATACCACCATGTCTCTTACGACCCTTCACAGGTTGCATTGTCAGGTTGTGTACTGGACCTGTTGTACGTACTTGGAACTTGTCGTTGACCATGTGTCTCAAACGTTGATAATAAACAACCTAACAACGGATCAATATATTATTCATAACTGTGTATTTTCAAACTTACACCAATGTAAATATCCATTTTCATTTCTTCACCAGTAATACCCGAATACATGGGCTCGTTACCATAGTAATTATAACCAGCCTTTATCAGTTGCTCTCCAAAGTAGTCTGCAGCTGTATTTTGTTCGTTGAATTTGAAAGGTGTACTGTCTTGAGCGATACCATGTAAAGCACCTGCTTTACCAGCCATGCTTTCAACAAACATACCGATGGTCATACGAGAGGGGAAAGCATGAGGATTGATGATGACATCGGGTTGCATGCCTGATTCAGTAAATGGCATATCAATAGCAGGATATTTCTGAGAGCAAACACCCTTCTGTCCGTGACGGGATGAAAACTTGTCACCAATAACAGGAGAACGGGTGATACGAAGCTTGATGTGTACCTTTTGAAGTTCTCCAGTACCAGCATCATCGCCCAACAAACGGACTTCTTCCACATATGCATCTTCAGGGCCTTTGTACTTCTTGACAACATCCTTACCCGTAGATTCATCAATGTAACAGCAAAGTGGATCGTCAGCTACTAAATGAGCACCGATATGAGGGAGGCCATCAGAACCCAAAATATTCTTGTATTTCTTGCCCTTAATAGGATCAAGACCAAAGCGGTAGGTGATTGCTTCTCCACGAGCTCGATACTGGTTCAAATCGATGATTTCAGACTTGTAGACAGTACCATAACCAAAGCCACGTTCGTGTGCTGACTTGTTCAAGATCATAGCGTCTTCCATATCGTAACCGGTGTAAGAGATGACAGCAACAATGGCATTGGTACCTTGCGGCCAGCCGTCTAAGCCATAGTGGTTGTAGAGTTCAGTTCTGACTACGGGTGTTTGAGCAGTTTGGATACGATACATTTTATTGTCCGTACGGTGATTGAACACGGTCGAAGGTGTACCCATTGTCTGTTTACCCATCTGACATTGATACATGTTACGGGGAGACTGGTTAAAATCAGAGAAGGGTGTTTGGTTAGCAATGATACTAAGAATGTTGGTAGGAGTGAACTCTTGGTGAGTGGTGACACCTGGAACAACTTCATCATCCATACAAGCAATGTCCATATATACTTGCTCAAAGGTACCGATCATGTCTGTCTTGCCATTACCGAGATACTTGACAGGACGCATCATACGAGCAGGTGATGAGAATAAGTAAAGACCAGGATACTCGCCACCATATGTAGATGGAACGTATGCAATTTCAATGTCCAAAGGCACGCCTTTTTCATTGTTCACTCGCCAGACCTTCAAGCTCTGAGCGACCTTTTCAGCAGTTTTGGGTGTACACCAGCCAACGATCTTTCCGTCAAGCATGACAACAACATCGCCAGGACGGTTGATGGTGTGAAGGAAGCTTTGAGAAACACCAAGGGATGCTAACAAACGTGGTATAGCTTTCACATCAAGGGGCTGATTGATAACTTTACATTTATGTGCCAAATGGTTCAACAAACCACATGGAGAACCATCAGGAGTATGTACAGGACAGAGGAAACCCCAAGCTTCAGGAAGCAGCTTACGGACAGAGGTGGTTTTCAATTCGGCAAAGAAAGCACCACGATGGATACAACGGAAGTGAGCCAAGTAACGGAAGAAATTGAGCTTTTCGGCGACAATGGTAAAACCGGAGAATTGCTGAAGATCAAGACCTGTCTTACTGACAAGGTTACCCGTAGCTAAGAAATATGCTAATTTACCACCAATATCACTGTTGACCTTTCGATAAGAGTTTTGGAAATATGTATCTACAAGTTAAAGAAGAGTCAGCATATCTACAGTAATAGCTATGTCTATATATTTACTATTGAAAAAATCGACTTTAGCAGGATTCAATCTAAGATCAGTACGAACTTGAGCTTTAATTGATTGCAACCAGTCATGAATTTTTTCTTTAATGATCATCGTATAAAGATGTCCACCCAATAAAACCTCTTGGTGCTGAGGTGCATCTGGGTTATCTGCAACACATTCGCCAGATACGAGTGCGTACAACTTGCGGATCATAAAGACGAGTAGATTGAATTTATCACGATTGTTATCCAAATGGACCAACACAAGCTTCTTTATAAGCTCTTCACCAACTTCCAGGTTTGTCAAATCTTCATCAAGTCCCATGATGACTCTGAACTTTTCACCCAAATAGCTCAAGCATTGTTCTCGGGTGTAGAGATTATAAATCTTGAAGGATCTTAGTAAAAGTTCGATACGATCTGTCAAAAAGGTATTGGATGTATCTCCTTGGCAAAGTGCGTCGAAAATTTCCTTGTCAGAGCAATCGATCAATGACTTGAACACAAGCATGGCTGGTAAAAGGTATTCTTGTTTACGCCAAGCAAAACGGAACATGACATTACCGTCGCTCAAGTAGTGAATGGTGTTTGTCAACGTTGTTTGGTCACGGCGAGCACAACGGATAGAACAACCAAAGGTAGTGTAGCTTGGACCACGGTTTTGGAAGGAGGGACGGATGATGGCAGTGACATGATTACGACGAGGAACGATCAAAAGACGAATCAACTTTTCGATACCGTTGACAATAAAATAGCCACCCATTTCTTCTGATTCTTCATGATGAGCGATGAGTTCTTTAGGATACATATTTTTGAGATTACAGCGGTTAGACCTAACCATGATTGGCACTTGTCCAAGATCTCTAATGTCTGACTGAACAGGGCCATTGTTGACTCTCCAGCAAAGTTTGACTTGAAGTCTACCACGGTAAGTACAAAGACGTTCACGACATTCGCTTGGGTAGGTTCTTCTCTTCAATGTTGTCGTATCTCGTTCACTGACCATAGGTTGGTGAAGTTTAGGGTCTTCAACCCAGTAAGTGAGCTTGTTGCCAAGTGGAGCTCCACTAGGGTCGACATTGATGCTACTGTCTGCATTATCAAATACTGACATGGTGCCAAGGTCTTGTACAGCATAGTCTAGTAATCCTGGCTGTCCTTCTCCAAACTCTGTAATACTGTTGAATGCTTCAATGTGAGGAGCAACTGCCTCTTGTAAAGCAGGTGCTCCAAACTTTTCATTAGAAGGATTCCGAAACAAGTTTTCTCTTTCAAGAGTGTTGAATGGAGGCATTGGGGGCCTAGATTATGGTTGTGAACTAAAAATTGATGTATTATTTTTTTTTTCATAAAAAATAAAAAAATCGTGACATGAAAAAGAATAGTCACTTTGGGGGAAATCAAATGTACAAATTTAGTAGAGCAAAAAGAATCCATTAAAATACAAATAAGGGTACAAATTAAATCTTGAGAAAGTATTCATGAATTTCTTCTAATGACTTTCCAGAAGTCTAAACAAAAAAAGAGTTAATAGACATAAAGTACATTTTTTTTAGCTTACCTCAGGCATCAGCTTGACGAGTATAAACCATAGAACCAGGGACATGCCCGCATAGAACCAAAAAGTGCCTGCTGCAGACATTGCCTCAGTCATTGAGAGGAAAGAAGTAGAGATGATCAAATTGCAGATCCAATTAACTGCTGTTGCAATACCATTGGCTTTTCCACGCATGGATATAGAAAACATCTCAGATTGTGCCAACCAAGGAATATAACCAAGTCCTAATGCGTAACTACCAACATAGACAATCAAGAAGGTAAGCAAAACACCTGTAATAGCTCTGTCTCTGGGTTCAAAAGGACATCCAGTTGAGGTTTGCAAAATGTCCAGAGGATTGGTATTTTTAATGGTTACACATTGGTTACCCGAGATAGACCAGCCACAAGCTTCGTCGAGTACACAACGAGCACAGTTACTCGAGTACAGCGCGCACTCAGGTTGTTTAGTAACAAAACCTTGTTGAGCTGCAAACGATGCACCCAGAGCAATCAAGCCTCCAATCATGCAAAGCATAGTAATCAAAAGCATTTTTCGGCGACCCAATTTGTCAATGACAAAGACAGCGATGGCGGTGAACACCATATTAGCTGCAGCGACAATGATGGCGACACTTGTTGAGCCTTCGTTACTACGGAAGCCAGCCATTTTAAGAATAGTAGCAGCGTAATACATGGCAGCGTTGAAACCACATAATTGCTGAGCAGCCTGTAGGATACATGCAATGATCAAAGGCATAAAGTTATCCTTATGCATAAAATCTTTAAAGGTTCCCGAACGACAAGCATGGACATCGTCATTAATCATTCTAATCTCTTGTTCAATAAATACATCAGTAACACTGTCTCCGTAAATCTTGCGGATGGCCTTTCTGGCATCATCCAACTTTCCAATAGCTACTGATCTGCGAGGAGATTCAGGCAGAAAAGGCATAATTAGGAACTGGAATAAGGCGGGAATACCGGCAATACCAAACATGTATCGCCATCCTTCTGGAACTCTGCTGAAGGCAATGTTCATGACGTAAGCGAAAACTTGTCCAAATGTAACAACCAGTGTATTCAGTGTATTGAGACGTCCCCGGATGCTTTTTGGTGAGAGTTCACCTGAAGTTAGTTAGTCACATGGTTATTCTTGATGTTGCTGGTACTACTTACTAACATAGACGGGGACAATCATAGATGCAATACCAACACCTAAACCAACGACTATTCTTCCTATCAGAAGAGCTGCAAATGATCTAGAAAGTGCCATAATAAGAGCTCCAGCAATAAATACAAGGGATGAGATGATGACAAGGATCTACAATGTGTTAGTTAGTGCCCCTTGAGTTGTCGGAGATTTAATGTAGTACAAACCCTTCTGCCAAATCTGTCTGTAAACTGCATTATAGAAAATTCAAGAAAAACAAAATTAGTTTATGGAATACAAATGATATCATGAGTAAAGAAGAAACTTACAAGTCCAGCAAAGAATCCACCAAAAATGGCACCAAATGTTGTAGCACCTACTACAAGCTCTCTTTGAGTGTTGGACAAGTCAAATTCATCTTTAATGAAGACCAAAGCACCAGAAATGACTATTACACAGACGCCCACAAATAAGGTTTTCTGCAAAGAACTAAATTGTAATATAATTACCTCCAGTGTCATAACCAAACAGAAATCCACCCACACATACACAGACAACAAGCATATATACAAAGAAAGTGGCCTTGGTTTCCTTCTCTGAGTTATCCAAGTGTTCCTCATGAGGATCAAATACCTCTTTGTGTGGATCTAATTCTTCACTCTTGGATTTTTCTGTCTTTTCATTTACACTCATTTTTCTATTATACTATTCGCATTCATGGTTAGTCTTATTATTCATAATCAACCGCCTATGGGACTTACATAAGTCACCCCCTGTTATCCTTTGTTCAACTATGCAATAAACAAATATGGAATAAGAATTGGTTTTCTTGGTTTATTTAAAATAAACAAAAAAGAAAAAAGCCAATGATATTTTTTGTCCCCCTCTTCTCCTTTTTTTCACATTGCCCTTTTATCACTTTTTTGAGCATGGTCCGAGCCGGACAATAAATGTATCCTTTTACCAGGCAATCAAACTTTTTTTTGCCTTCTTTAACGTAAAAATACATAATGAACCCATATACGCCACAGGCAAACCAAAATAACCTTTATGCTTATAACCAAAACTTTATGGCAAATTTGCCACCCGAATTAATAAATAGCTTTAACCCGCAAAATAACGCCGGTAATGGAAATGGTAATACGAACAGTCCACAGCAACAGCAACAACCACAAATGTTTGACCAGCAAGCGATACCAAATATGTTTGCTAAAAGACAAGTCTATAGTAATAATCCAATGTTTAATATGGTGGCTGCTTCTTCCATGGAAAACTCACCTGCAATCTCAATGGCTACTTTACAATCCCCTCAAAGACTGCAGAGTCCAATGATGACTCCACAGCAGCAATTACTACAGCTTCAACAGCAACAACAATTCAGAAGTCCACAGCCACAACCACAACCACAACCACAACCACAACCACAACCACAACAACAGCAACAGCAACAACAATGGCAGAAACAACAACAGCAGCAACAACAACAGTTGGCTTTTCAGAGAATGGATGAGCAACAAAAGAGACAGTTCCTCATGCTTCAGCAACAACAAATGAGAAAGGCACAGCAAATGCAGCAGCAGCAATTACAACAGCAGCAACAACAGCAACAACAACAACAACAACAACAACAACAGCAACAGCAGCAACATCCTCATCAACAACAGCAAATACTATTTAGCGCAGCAAATGCTATGGACCCATCCAATGCAACAGACGCGCTTTCAGATATAAAAAAGACAGGATTTTCTGTCAATGAAACAGAATTAAATACGAAACGTGTCGAAGTCGTAAGTTTTTCTTGCAGTTCTTATACAAGGATACTCATTCTGTCAAAACAGATATTAGCCATGAACAAGGAATTGATTCGACTGTTTATTGAAAATAAGAATGCGGGTGGAAATTTAGACGCAGATATCACAGCGTAAGTGTACACGACTTTTCTTTGTGCATTGTAATCCAATGTCATATCTGCTAGATATCAAGCGAAATTACAATCAAATTTGACTTTTCTTGCTACAATGGCAGATATTTCTATGGTAAAACCAGGAGAAGTAAGAGAGAAAAAGAGCTTTGATACAACAGTACATTGATTTTTCAATTAGGATATCAAGATACCACCACCACCCGATCTTACCCCTTTACCTCCAGCAAAATCGGATATTGAAAAAAAGATTCATGAATTATTAAATAATGCGATATCATTATTTGAGAGTTACCCTGCATCCAATTATCCAGTAGAAGCACAACAAAACCAACATAAACGATCCGAATCATCTACACAGCAATCATCACCAAATCTACAGCAAATCAAACAACAACAACAACAACAACCACAACAACAACAGCAGCAACAATTGTTACAACAACAGCAAGCTGCTGCTGCTGCTGTTATGCGTCAACAACAGCAACAACAACAGTTCAACATGAATAGAATGGGTGGCATGAATGGCCATATGGTCTCTACACCACCAACCACCGCCATTGGACCCAACATGGCTCTCAATCCTAACATGGGACGTAACAACATGATGATGGATCCACAGGCTATTTTGAGACAGGCACAGCAAGCTCAAAACTTGATGCAACAACAGCAAATGATCGCCAATATGGGCCTAAACATGTCTTCACCGCCCAACAATGTAAACATATCCAATGGATTCAGTCCTATTCAACAAAACATGGATTCACCTAGCATGACCTCGATACCACTACAGCAACCACAGCAAATGGCACCTACTGATTTGCTAGCAGCTAATGGCATGATTAACCCAAGCTCAATACTGATCAACCCAAATAATAATCTGATGCTCGGCGGCAACAATATGTATGTGGGTGAAAATGGTGAAGATTTTTCGGATGTAATGATGATGATGCAAAGACTTCAACAATAAAAGGACATTTACAGTGTATGATACATAAGAAAAATGTCAGCTGACTTCAGCCCAAAGTTCATTTGTTTAAGCGTTGATAAGTGCCTTTCAAAGTGTTACTGCCCTACTTTTTAAGTTGCTTCAGATTGACCTGTTTAGAAATCATTCTTTTTTTTTTTTTTTTTTCTTTTTCTGACGCATATCTAAACTTATGGTTCTACTGACAGATATTTTTGAAGAAGACTCTTGTTACGCGAAGTTAAAGTCATATACACAATTCACCCTTCTTTTTCAGTTTAACCAGGAATATCCCATTACCGCTGATTTCCGCTTCAACCTTTTATGGTTACTAGTCGTAATCCGTGGGATCCTGAAAAATCAGTTCTTGGAAATTTATGCTTACGGGAAAAAAAAAAAGCTAATCTCTCTTCTCTTTCTCTCTTGTTTCATCTGTTCCCTTTTTCTTTGTCTAAATATGATCAGTACACTCCCTTCGTCTCAGACTATATCAAATAATGAGGTACCTAGAATAAGTGGTACGGAGGAACAACAGGCCACCATACAGCAACTGTATCAACAATTCAATGTTACAGTTGAAAGTGCTCGAGCCATTGTCAATAGCTTTATGGAAGAGATGCGAAAGGGCTTAAACCACAAAGGTGCTTCAGGTAACTTTTTCTGTCTTTATTTAAACGAATTCAAATGTTCAACTTGTCTATATAGTACCTATGATCCCCAGTTTTGTCACCGGTCGTCCTACCGGGAATGAGACGGGAAAGTATCTCGCACTGGATTTAGGAGGAACGAATCTGCGGGTATGTGAGTTTGAGCTAAAGGGTGATGGGAATTACAGCGTACGTCAACAAAAATATATCATTTCGGAAGAACTCAAGACAGGAGACGTACGCCACTTGTTTGATTTTATCGCAGACTGTGTAGATAACTTTATTTTCGAGTTTGGATCTTCCGAAGAGACACTCGAACTAGGCTTCACATTTTCTTTTCCAGTGAATCAAACTGCAATTAACAGGGGAACTCTGATGCAATGGACAAAGGGATTCTCTTGTAGAAATGCTATTGATAAAGATGTTGTCGCCATGCTTCAAGACGCCTTTTTAAGAAAGAATGTTCAAGTTCATGTCGCTGCAGTAAGTATTTCTTATTATAAACGAAGGTGAGCTAACCTTATCCAAGCTGGTGAATGATACAGTAGGAACTTTAATGGCTCATTCTTATCGTCATCCAGAGTCATTTATGGGTGTTATTCTAGGAACAGGAACCAATGCTGGTAAGGCTACATATACACAGGTTGTGTGCCCACTAAATTATAATACCCACACGTCAAATTAGCTTATTACGAAAAACTTCAAAATATTACGAAATGGGAAGGAGGAGAGCAGGCATTTGATGATATGGTCATCAATATGGAATGGGGAGCATTTGACCTCGAAAGACGCGTGCTGCCTTATACTATTTTTGATAACAAGCTCGATCGCGAATCAATCAATCCACGTAAACAACCCTTTGAAAAGATGATATCCGGCATGTACCTAGGCGAGATCGCTCGTAATGTGATCTTACATCTTGTGGACCGTCGACTCCTCTTTTCTGGAAATTCGTCATCGGAACTCAATGAGCAATGGAGCTTTGAAACATCTTATATGTCTGCTATCGTAGCTGACAGTTCAGAGGATTTAGACGAGACGCGTCATATATTAGAAGATGATCTTCAGATAGCGCCGACATCATTGGCAGATCGTCAGATGGTCCAATCGATCTGCAGCTTTGTTGGGCGTCGTGCTGCCCGCCTTTCTGCTAGTGGAATAGCTGCCGTATTGTCCTTTACGGACCATATAGGAAAAAATACGACTATAGCTGTTGATGGATCTGTTTATGAATTCTTTCCTCATGTTGAAGAACAAATGAAAGAGACCTTGTCTGAGCTGCTTGGACAAGATATGGCACAGCATATCAAGTTTTCATTATCTCGGGATGGCTCTGGTTTTGGTGCGGCTATTATTGCAATGATGGCGTATAAAGCTTCCTCTCTAAATAAGCCATTGCGTTAAGTCACAACTGAAAATAATAAAGAGTTCCAAGTTCATTCCTTCGAGAGTGTCCAATTTGACTATAGCTCGATACAATCATACTCCCTTGCTAATGCAGTAAAAAATAAAAATAGGGGCTGATGTGCTACTATAATTCGATTGTCATCGTGCGTCATTCTGAGAAGCCATTCTTATCTGTCGCTTTTTAAAGAAGAGTACTTTGATCGTTAGTTTTTAATAGAAATAGATCAAAGCACAATGTACAATGTGTCTAAAGTAGAGTGCTTTTTTCATTCGAGAAACGTTTTACTATTAAACAAAACATGATTAAGCAAAAAGTTGTTCATCATTAACATGACAAGGCTAACTGCAGTTACTTTTCCTTTTTGATTTATTTTATTCCAATATGGGACGAAAGAAAGATGATGACCCTCCGTCTCCAAAGGCATGTAAAATATAAAGTTGACGCTACATATGTTAAGGGTCCACTAACCGCTAATCGCAGACTCCCTTTTTTGTTTACGCAGACGCGGACAGGTTTATTCAAGAGTACAGCTTTTGAAGCAAGTGATGACGATTTTCAAGATACGCCGTTATTTAGAAAAGGAGTTGTTATCAATGAAAAGACGCCTGTGTCTGCAGTCAGTACTAATGTGAGCGTTGAAGCTGCATTATCCGCTCATATTCCTTCCACTGACTGTACATTTGATTGCATGACCTCAAAGAAATATCAAAGCAAGGCCAGTAAGACTGAAGCACTTAAAAAGGCGACAAGTGATGAGCAAAAGCAAGTTTGATGTCCTTCTTGTGATGGAACTGATCACTTTCAGTAACATATTCTCTATCTTTGCTAGTCAAGGAAAACATGCCTTCTGATAATATCAAGAAGAATTTCAAGACCTTTTGCGAATCAACTTCTCTTACTCAATCTGGATCAAAGCGAAAAGTATACGCTATCCTCAAGTGCGAACATCGTGGTACTGTGTGGAATCGCGATGTAAATAGTGCATTCAATATATATGATATTTTTGTTTACAAATCAAAGCATAACAATGAAAGCCCTACAAAAGAGGCTAATGGTGTTCCCTGGATTTAATGTGCTGTCTATAACGGCTGTGCATTCCTTAACGCCTCGGTAAGTATAAAATGAACAATACTTTATCTTTTATTCATTAGTCTTCTAGTTACTTAATCGCTATTATATGCAGCATCTCCCTCAGAACCATCCACTTCACTTGACCACTTTTTACCTCTTTTTGATTTTGCTTCTTTGATGACCTAGTAATAGTTAGTATAAAAAGAAAGAAGAAAGAAAAAAAAAAAGTACATACGTCTCTATAAATCGACTTTTCTACTTCACTCGCTTTTAAAGCACTTTGTAAAAGTTGAACATTACGCTTTAGTCTTTCTTCAGCTGATAATTCTTCTTGATATAGCTGATCTAACGGATTCTCATGTCTCTTTTTTTCTTTTTGTAACAGATTTGTCTTTTTATGTCGACCATATCGCATTTCATGCTTCACTTTTCGAATTCCTTTATTGATTTTAGGTAATTTGAGCTTCTTGGATGTATCTTTGTCATTATTTGTCTTTTTAGTATCGTTTAATAGATTTAAAGTTTGTTTGGCTAATTTAGTTGACATGGTTGTAAATTTATTATACAAAAGATAAAGATGCACCTTAAATTTACTTGAGGCTTGGCTTTACTTTTTTGGAAGTAGTTCATTTTTATGAGATTTATACTACATACTCCGATAAATGATGATTGGCTTATTTATACACGCTTTGATGAACACAACTCGTTGTTTGTAGAACCTGCAAAAAGTGAACATTTATTTTGTATTCTTTTTTTTTCCCCCTTTCTTCTTTCCCTTTTCAACAGAGCAAAGTCCCTTTTTACAAGAAAAAAAAAAGATTCCCCCTTTATCCCCTTTATTCTTTATCTGTGATAAAACATAAGCTTTCTCTCTTTTCTCTCTTTTTTCTTTTAAACAAAAGTTGTTATAATCATGTCTGGTAAACTATATATCTTGTATAATTAATGTCGTGTGTTGACTTATCTTTTATAGACCAAACGAACACTCCTTCTGGTGTAAGTCCTAGAATAATAAAATGTTGTCAACTCTGTATTCACTTTTATATAGATTACTGTCTTGCGTAAAAAGTTACAAGGCTATGTTGGTTTTGCCAATCTTCCTAATCAAGTACACCGCAAGTCAGTAAAGAAAGGCTTTCAATTCACTTGTATGGTAGTAGGTAAAGTTACTTGGAGAATACATATAAAAAGGAGAAGAAACAAAAAGGGGGGTGATAAGAAGGAAAAGCAGGCAACAAAAAAAAAGGAGAAAGAGAAAGGGGGGTCAAGAGAGAGAGAGATAGAGAGGGGCATAAGAAGAAGAAGAAAAGGGCACTGACTTTTAATAGGTGAATCTGGCCTTGGTAAATCAACTCTTGTAAACACATTGTTCAATACACAATTATATCCACCAAAAGAGACAGTTGAATTAACTCATGAGACAACTCAAACAGTTGAAGTCAAGTCAATCACATCAGATATTGAAGAAAATGGTGTCAAGTTAAGATTGACTGTGGTTGATACACCTGGTTTTGGTGATTTTGTGAATAACGAAGAAAGGTATTGTACACACGTGTTGTGTTACCTTAAATGATGCTAAATCATATAAATTAAATAGTTGGAAGCCTATTTTGGACAATATCGAGGCTCGCTTCGATGCTTACCTCGAGCAAGAGAATCGTGTGAACCGTCGTCGTATGGTCGATAATCGTATTCATGCCTGTATCTATTTCATTGCACCTACAGGTCATGCGTAAGTATATACGAATATGTAAATGTGTGTGTATTGTAAATGTACTTATATTATATACAGTTTGAAGCCTCTTGACATCGAATTCATGCGCCGTCTTCACACTCGTGTCAACTTGATCCCTGTTATTGCCAAAGCAGATACTTTGACAGAGGAAGAAGTCGCTGCCTTCAAGGAACGTATCTTGGCAGATATTGCTTATCATAATATTCAAATCTATCAAGCTCCTGTTTATGAGTATGACGATCAAGAGACTATCGCTGAAAATAAAGAAATTATGAGCAAGATTCCATTCGCTGTCGTCGGTTCAGATAAGGAATTTGAAATCGAAGGTGGTCGTCGTGTACGTGGTCGTAAATACCCTTGGGGTGTTATCGAAGTTGATAATGAAGAACACTGTGACTTTGTTAAGCTTCGTCAGATGCTTATTCGGTAAATAATCTTTGCCCTATTAAAGACACTGAATTAACCATTTAATAGTACTCACATGGAAGAACTCAAGGAGTATACCAATGATGTTCTCTATGAAAATTACCGTACCGAGAAATTAACAGCCATGGGTATCCAACAAGATCCTTCTGTGTTCAAGGAAGTCAAGTAAGTTAACAATATTCTACTCAAAAGAATGCAATTTCACACAATGACAATAGCCCTGTTCAAAAGATGGAAGAAGAACGACTTGCTCATGAGCAGAAATTAGCCAAGATGGAAGCAGAAATGAGATCTGTCTTCCAGGCTAAGGTACAAGAAAAGGAAGCCAAATTGAAGCAGTCAGAAGAAGAGGTAATGATAGAAATATAATCAAGGGATGAAATGGCTAACTGTGTTATTGTAGTTGTATGCCCGTCATAAGGAGATGAAGGATGCACTTGAGAAGCAACGTGCTGACTTGGAAGAAAAGAAGCGTCGCTTGGAATCAGGCAGACCCTTGACTCCAGAGAAGACAGCTAAAAAGAAGGGATTTTCTTTCAACAAATAATTCATTTCTCTATCTCTCACATCTTTTAATATCTTTTAATATACACACATCTTTATCACATACGCACACGCTCTATCACACACACGTACACGTACGCTTTCTTGTCTACCTCCTTTTTTATTATATTCATTTACGCTCTAAATAAATTCGTCTAGAAGGTAATCCTTGTCCTGGTACGTCCACGTAGAGCTGTTTGTACTGCCATTTATCCTTTTCATCCTTAATCATTTCCAGCATGACTGTTCCTTGGGTAATTGAGCCCTCAAGATAGAATCGCATAAACAAATGAGGTTTATGTTCTTGGTCTTCGACTACTTGTGATGCTATTCTTCTGTTACGTCTACGACTGTTTCTACTAGGCTCTCCATGTGCTTTAATAGGTTCTCCCAAGATTGAAACGATCTCCTCATTGGCTTTAACTCGGTCGACAGCATCAGAAAAGATGCTGGTTGTACTTTGTGATCCGAATAATTCAGAACCAATATAATATACAATAGCTGATGTCAGTGCGAATCCTGTTAGAATAATACCAACATTAAACGTTGTCTTTGAAGCAACCACGACTGAGGATGAAAAGGTTAATAACATTTCACTCAAGTAAGCATAAATACCTTTTTGAGGAGTAGACAGTTCACTCCATGGTTTTGCAGTAGCCAATGCGTTCTGCTTGGATGCTTTATTTGTATATCGAACAGGGGCACTGTACTGTCTTGTTTTGAGAACAGAGGCTTTTGGGAAACCACCGACGGAACGTTTACTTTATAGAACTATTGGTGTTATTATCATATTTCAATATCTTTTTTGTTTATTCTTTGTGCTGAATTTACCTTAAAATTCGAAACATTTATTGAAAAAAGAAAAGAAAAAAAAAAAAAAAAGAATACAGTATTTGGAGTTTAAATATATTGAATGAGCTTGAAGATAAATTGGTCAAACTAAAGTAGTAGAGTTTTATCACTCTTCCGTATCTATTGAAGCCTGTATCGGTCAGCTGCTGCTTAAAGTGTTATCTTTTCATCTGATACAGCTTGGAATTCCTCTAGAACTTTGCCACTTGTACACTTTGGAGGCGTCATTCATATTCCGTAGCGATCTTATAGAGAATTGCCGGGCTTTGCAAGCAGCATTACGCACAATCCTTCATATAGAATATCTGTCATAAACACTTCATCTTATCAGAAAGAACAACCCAAAATGCGTTATACTTTAATAACGCACCATACTCTCTATTCTTGTTGTTCATATTTAATTCATGCAATAATCCTGTCGCATATAAAATGATGCTGCGTGTAATAATGGGCCCTCTCTCTCTCTCTCTCGTGTTGTGATTTTAATAAAGAGGTTATATAGAGACTCATCGATATATTCTTCAGTGTTGTACATAGTGCTGTGTGTCCAATGCTGTTTGCTGTACAAATGTGCTATACAAACAGTAAACCCGAGTTTTTTGCATGCGTGCAGCGCTTTCCTATTTATTTTACATCCCTTCTCAACCCATCATTAGTCCTTTATTCATAACACAATCCTAAATCTAAAACAAAGAGGAAAAGAGAGAAGTGGTTTCTTTTGCTTTTACTAGATGATTTAAGCATAATTAATATGTCAGATTTAGCAGGAGTAAAATGACAATTACCTCTAATTCAGCCAACATATTTTGTATCTTGGATGCTCCTTTTGAAGCAGCGTGCAAAATCTTTTTAGATAATGGTGTTGTCGTGCGTTGTGATGACTTTCTTCCAAAATACTGATCGGATGATATACTTGATGAATTCTGAAACTGCGCAAGACGACTGCTGTTTGCAGACTGTCGATCCGCGTCATACTCATTTCGACCAAAGTATTGATCTGAAGATATCGATTTTGCATTTCCAAACTTTTCGCGAGCAAATGTGGTATCATCGTCGTCGTCATCATCTTGTTCTCTTTTAATCGTTCTATGATTCTGAGACGCACTCTTTAAAGACATGATGCCTAATCTATCAGGATCTTGTTCTTCTTTTTCTTTATTAGCAGGTTGATACATCAATCTTCCAGATAATGCTGTGGGTGGTTGTAGCTTAGGAATAGGCTCAGTATTTATTGCAAGCAGATGGTTCCGACTACTTCTGCCTATACTATCTTCATCTACCCCTTCCTGTCTCATCCGCTCTTCACGTCGCGCCAGTTCTTCTTGCTGCTGAAACACAGTCGACTGTACCTTTCGTGCACCCAACTTTGATGAATGGCCACGCGCCTTGGGTTTGAATGTACGCTTCTTCTTATTCTCCATGGTCTTTTCTAACTGATCAAAAAATTTATCATCTGCTGTAGGCGTAGGTGATGCCATGAGTTCATCAAAGACTGAACTCTGTGACTTGGAGGGTATGTTGTCCTTTACAGGTTTGAAAATATCTAGATCCTCAAAGTCAGGTGCGGTATTTACAACATCAGGAACTGGCTCGGTTGAAAAGTCTATCAGAGATGAATCGTTCTGAGCTTGTTGTAGTGATAATTGATCTAAATGAATAAGGTCCACATCATCATTTTCTAGCGCTTTCCCCTTTTCTTGTACTTTTTTCTGTAGTTTGTCTCTATAGGATAAGGCCGACTTGCTCGTGTACTTGGTTTTGAGATCCTTTAAGCTTAATAATGCTTCTCCAAATGCTTCTCGAGCATTAGCGTTTCCTCCAAGTGTCATCATGTCTATTTGTTGCTGTGTCCAAGCATCTAATAATGTGGATCTATTAAAATAAGTCGAATCAGTTCCTCCATCAGATCTTTTCTTGCTTTATGGTCAATTACTTGACAAAACTGATGTGAACGCCTAAATTACGGTGAATGGCTGCACAATCTTGACAAATAAAGATGCCAAAGGTCACAGATGCCCATGTCGGTCCTTTAGAGTAGCAATCAAAGCAATTCTAGAAATAATTTAGGAAACAATAAATATTGATGAATAAAGCTTACCTTATTGTACTTATTTTGAAGCAAGGCCTTTAATTCTGTAGCTGCTTTTGTTTTGGGCAAATTCATATTGTGAGAAAGGCTCTCTCATAATTTCTACAAAGTACTCCGATATTATGCGACAGTGCACGGCCTATTTTTAGGAGAGCGGCGGTAGAATGTTTTACCTTTGTAGACATAAACATGGTCTATAAAGTAAATAATCGAATAGTATCTGACCAAATTGGAGAGATGTTCGGTCCGCATGGTTATCACACGCAAATACACGACTCCTTGATCAATATTTTTTATTATAGAATGACTCTTGATATCAGCAGTTCTGTTTACGTTTATAGATTTATTAAACTTTGGAAGTTTTTTAATTAATAAAGTGTAAAAATATTAAGGGAAGAATCACACAAATCATTTAGGATTGTTCAATAAATGTCCATTTTTTCTTGCTAAAGCTTATCATGTTTATATATATATTTGTACTTTCTTTTATTTGAACTTTACTACCACAAAAAGATAAACGTCTGTCTTTTTCTGTTCACTTTCCCTTCTCGTATAGTGTTCCTTTTTTATAATTTTAGGTCTTTGTTATAAAAATGGAAATGATTCCCTCCTTACTTTTATATCTTTTGGTGGCAAGATATACTTTACTAGGAAAATATGAGGTATTGAGTATAAGTTTAGTTGGCTTTGGGCTTAATATTGCTGTCCCATTCATATTAATAGATAGATAGATAGAGAGAGAGATTATAGTATATGAAAAGAATGAATTTTATAGGAGAGAGCAAATCAATAGAGCGCTTTAGAAGAAAGGAACGTGTACATCATTAGCAGAAGACGATAAAGAAGAATATGGATTATTAATATATCGTAGTTAAGGTGTTTGTTTAATACTGATGAAAGCTCCCTTTATGAATTCAGTTAGAGTTTGACAGCAAACGCCTTTTTGTTCATTAATTACTTGCTTTAGAGTGCATTACACCTACTTGTTGTAGGCAAAGAATCGTTGCGATTCGCGCTTTTATTAATTCATAAACCTAAGCGCCCCCTTCCTTATAAACAAAACTATCAGAGCGAACGTTTTTAAAATCGTGCTCAATAGAATTTCTGTCGCACGAGCCATGGAGGCTTTATCGGCCCACTACGGCCATCTTGTACTCATAAAGTGATGAACTAGAACGGAAGATCATTTGAATGCAACTTTATTTCAGTTCTTTCTGACAGTGACAGTATATCAACATGCATCTATCTGCTTACATAGCACATCGGTAACTGCAGTGCTTGTGCTTTCGTATTTTTTAAATTTAATTTATCAAGATATGTCGAGGGATAAATAAATGCAAATCAGGTGACAAAAGCGTCTACCAAAAGGAGACAACTACACCCATCAAAAGTAGATCACTATTTACAAGACGGAACCCGTATTTCACTATTACCTAATCAGACCTGAGCTTATTAGTCAATTCCGGCCTCTTTTTTCCCCCCTCTCCCTCCATTCTTATGCTCCCTAAGTAATTTTACCTTCCCCTCATTTTAGTTTGTGTCTCCTTCTTCTTTTGTTACCCAGGAATAAAATATGTCTATCGTGCTTGTATTATATTATTTTGAGCGGGCTTTCGTCAATACTATCATATCTGCATATAATAGATGTGGTCGTGATGTCGACTCTTTCAAAGGAAATATAGACAAGACAGAAATACTCCATATGGTTTAAATCAACTGTATATCTAATCATATACAAATGAACCGATAATACTTCTTTTCAATATACTTGTATTGTCCTCAGAAAGAGAGAAATAAGAAAGGAGTTTCTTTTTTAAATTCCTGGTATAACAAGCATGCCAATGCGTGCCTCCTTAACTATACTTTCTTTTCTCGTCATTTACTAAGCTCCCTTCCGTTGTCATTTCTACTTTTAACTGTCGTTGTAATAATTCTTATGATAAACAAGTACTAGTATAAGATTAACAAAAAAAAATCGTTTTCGCTCCACGGTCTATACATATATATATATACATATATATATTCTTTCTTTTTAAGACTCTTTTCAACGTTGTGTAATATCATGCAGAGCATATCTTACTATACTTACATACACAAGCACATAGAATGATGGATAAAAGCTCCTATATCTATTAATATGATGCATTATGGGGTAAAGAATTATTGTTCGATCACCGTATTTGCCCTTATTTTAATGGCCTGAAACAGAAGGGCCGCTTTAGAAGGACTAGAAGCTAAAATGAAAAATACACAATCTAGCATTTTGACATACACTTCTCTCTCTTTTTTCCTCCTTTCTTTGGAATTTAAAGCTCTCTCCCCTTCCCCTTCCTATCATGTATTCTCTCTCTCTCTCTGTGTGTGCTCTGTGCTCTGTCTCCCCTTTCATGTGGTTACCTTTATTTTATTACCTTGTTCCAATATCCTTTTTTTATAGCACTACTTTCTCCACACTACCTAACCTTTGTTACATTTCTGACAAACATCCTATTTTTTCCCCTTCCTATCATTTAACTTTTACCTTCTCCCTTTCTCCTAGCCCTTTCATTGTTCGGATCGGTGATACATTCAATTGTATATAAAGACGGAAAAGTTAGTTTTCTTTTTTAAATACATCTTTCTTTCTTACTCTTCCTTTTTATTCAAACAACAACAACAACAACAACAACAACAACAAGAAAGCAACAATGACTCTTGATATGTTAATGCAGCCGTTTGAACAATCATTCACAGTTGTACCAGTAAACCATGAATACTTTAACAATGACAACATCATGATGATGAATCAAGATAACTATATTTTGGGATACAGCATGCCTGTTGAAAACCTTGACTTCCGTCCTACTTTTTACAATCCATTTGAAATCAAGCATAGACGCCGTACTTCCCGTGCTCAACTCAAGATTCTTGAAAAATCCTTTTCAGAGAACCCCAAGCCCAATGCGACTGTACGTCGAATTCTTGCTCAACAGTTAGACATGACGCCTCGAGGTGTACAAATCTGGTTCCAGAACCGTCGAGCCAAGGCCAAGTTATTGAGACGAAAGTCTGCTCGGACCGAATCCGCTGATGCTTCTTCTGCCACGCCTTCGTCACTTCCCACTCCTCCCCAAGAAAAGTCACGATCTCCCACGAGTTATCCTCAAATGTTGAACAATGTGAACGCAAGATCTGTTGCTACTGCTGCTGCTGCCTCTTGTATCTTTGATGCTTCCAAGTGCGCTTCTTCTAGTAACTGCAAGAAGGAAGATGATGCCGCATACCTTTCTCAATGCCAACATACAGACAAGTTGACTAAATTGCCTCTGCATCCTCTTGGTTCTGAAGGTTCAAGAGAGCTTGAGTATCCTGTAATGAATGATGAATGGCGACGAAAGTCCTGTCCTTCCATTGGTTCTCAATGTTCATACAAACAAGACTATGAGCAAGCAATGTGGTCTCCCGAGTACACCGATTACCAACAAATGAACACAAGGCGCATGACAGCAGAGGATATCTACCAGAACAGATACATCCCATCCTTTACACTCTCAAGAAGTCCTATGCATGGTTACAATGAATACAACAACACTTCACCATCCACAGACTTTTTCCACACATTCAATCAGTCACCCATCTCTCAACAAATGACACCTAAGCTCTCCACTGGCTCCCCTATTTCGGTTGAAGGCGGCTACTATGACTCCTGTCTTGATTTAATATTATCGTCCTCACCCTCACCAGCTCCTATGCTATAGGCCACCCCCCCCTTTGATATAGAAAAAGGGCACTGTCATTAAGCCCCCCCTCCCTTTTCATAATTTTTTTTTCTACACTTTCATTTTGTTTCCTCCTTGCATTTTTAATTTAATTTATTTTAATTTACAAGCCTCCCATAATTCACCCCCTTCTTTTGCAGAAAAAAGAAGAGCTCAATCATTTCTATATTCAATTATGCCTTTTATTGCATTTTAACATCATTTTTTTTATATATCATTGCAATTTTTTGTATATTTCTTCGTAGACCTTTTTTTATTGGGAAGAATTACGAGTTTTAATATGCTTTAACCCTTTTTGTGTGTATATGCTTCTTACTATATTCCCCATTCGTTTTCTTTTTCTTAATATACATTTTACATGTAGACCTTTTTTGTTTTTGTGCGATTTGATGTCGAAAAGCAAATAATAATAGTAATAATAATAATAATAATAATAATAAAAACTCATAGAAAGGATCTTTATTTGTTTTATATACAAATGTGTGCGCGTGTTATATACATAAATTACTTTACTTTTGATCTAACGTAGAATAAATTATATGCTGCTTTAGTCTAGAAGAAACGAGATTAGGGACACAGGCTATCTTGTATTTTTGTTTCATCTTACAACTATCTTGCTCTCATCGATCGTAGAGAACTTGCTGTCATCAAAGAAATGCCATTGGTTTCGATGTCCATCTTTGACAAAGGCAGTATCTATCATAAAGTGTTATTTAGATAATACTAAAATCATATACAACTTACAATGACCACCCGATAGAGAACCATAGTGATTCTAGTTAAACAGCGTCAATCTCTCTCTCCTTCATTTGGATTAATAATCATTAACCTACCGATACAGCATACAAGTCATACACAGAGAGCGATCGATCGTAACAAGTCTGGTCTGGTTGTGTAGATCTCGTAATATAATTATGTAAATCTAATCCTCTATTTTGAATTTATTTTAGTACAAATAAAAGGTAATCAGATTATACTTACTTTGTAGGATATTTGACTATACAGTCAAGTTTGTTCTTGAACAGACCATCTGCAGAAAATCTCTTTAGGTGAATCAAGAGCACATCAGGTAATTTAGATATCATGAGCTGCTTTGTGGCTTTACGCTTTTTACAGCATCTAGGACAATTCCATGCATCCTCCTTTTCCAAGACTTCCTCTTTCACAAAATAATCTAAGCATTGGTATAATGTCACATTCGACAGCTTCAGTTTCTTGGCTGGTATCGGGAGAGATAGCGACATGAAGGGAGAATAGGTGCTCGAGGTATGTTTGCAGGTTAGACAGGTCAATCGACTACGATATTGCCCTTGAAACAGACTGACCACAATACTCGTATGCCTGCTAGTGTACTTTTCCCAGGCCAAGGCACTTGCTTGCCAATCCGGTAACTTTTCAAACTCTGCTTCCTCTTCCCTTGTCATCTCGGTTATTCTGTTCATGTTGCTTGGTACGGCTGCCAAGTTCACATCCTCGTGCAGTCCGTCTAATAAGACGGTGAGAAACTCTTGAGAGTCGTGCTGATCATTACCACCAAATCGCGGAGCAAACTTGATGACGGCTTCCTATAATAAGATATATTAACTATCAAACGGGGGTTTTCTGTATAGTGCTTTACCCTAAACGTCATGGGAGATACAAAGTTGTAATTTTCACTCCACATAGCCCTTAGTAGATCTGCGAACCTTTCTGATAGTAAACCTCCCGTCCCCATCGTATTATGACGATTGATGTGTTGTCTAAAGACACCAGCTAAAAAAGAGAAAAAGGCGATTAGAGGGGGAAGCTTTATAATATAAACAGCTTACATATAAAGTATCTTGCAAAAGGCAGAGTTCCGCTTAAGCATTGAATGATTGAATTCATATAGCATGTGTTGCCAAGGTTCTTTAGGCCAGTTGTGCCTATAGCGATAAGCCCTCCTTGTTGAGAGATCATATTAGAGGGCGTGCTATGAAGATTGCTGGTGGACGTATGATGGAATTCGCCAAGAGTTGATGGTCTACTCACTGTGATTGATGGTTCAACAGAAGAGGTGATTGCCTTATGTGCCAAGTTATTACTGTCACTATGTGTTTGCATAGGAGGCACGTCGTACAGTTTGCTGCTGGTAGCAGTAAATCCGTTGAAAGGATTGTCAATAAACGTTCGTCGTCTATGAAGTTTAGCGTATGTTGGAGGAGCTGGCTGTAAGTCAACTGTAGGTTGCATCTGTATCGAATCTGTTGAACTTGATAACATAGCATTGGGTGGTTCAGTTTTCATAGTCATCATCTCTGGATATCTTGTTGTAATCGATTCCTTTCTTGGAGCAGTCGGTAGAGGTTGCGGCTTGGATATGGGAAGGCTTACTTTGTGTTGTTGCTCTTTTTTGCCTGTGAACTATATACAATAATACTGGAGTTAGACAAGTTATGTAGAATATAAATACATGTCCCTACATAGTCGTATACGCTGTTGCTACTGCTTCCAGTCGTGCTTACGCTGGATAGGCTTGTGGTGCTTTTAAACCAACTTTTCTTCTCCTTAATGACTGGGAATTTATATATACCCCTTTCCCCAATGACGAATTGCCACGCATCAAATCCACCAGCCAGCATCATCGGTGGGTGCTTCAGTTGATGTGACTCTAGTACTCTTCTGAGATGCTTTAATGGCGCATCAGCTGTTTCAATAGTTTTGGAATGTTGATCATAATATACTATCAGGTCAAATCTATCTCGCTTTATAAAAAGTGATCGTTCTATACTCGGGTTGACGACTAAACTTTCTTCAATTTGACGAGCTGTGGCGCTAAGAAAAAGGGGGGTTGTGGTGGGTTAATAGCTTTCCATAGTATATATATATAAATTACTTACTCTTTACCGAGTACACTAGGCTCAATCTGGACGATCCACTTATGTTGTATACATCCACTTATAAATGTGTCTCGACTTCGTACATCGATGAGTAAGATGGTAGGGGTATGTTGTCGTACTTGGATTCTGGACGAAAGATCAAGAGGCTCAATCGTTGTGCTCTCAGGAAGCTTGTGATTGGTCCACGAGGGAATAGTGCTTACGTTATTCGATAATGTCAGCTTGGATATGTCGTGCGTCAAGGCTGTCATGCTATTTCCACTTTTTATCGGCGTAGAATTGGATGATGATACTGTGATCGGTGCCTGACGTAACGGAGACGATCGTTGTGATACGTTGGGTGATGTTAGGTTGGCATGTGCCATAATGTTTTGTCTAGCAATAGCCGATGATAGATCATTCATCGAATAATTATACAATTCATGGTTGTAAGCATAGGACGGTAGTTGAAGTGGTACATGACTGTGGTAATAAAAGGATGACATCTGTCCCAACTGCTGCTGGTAGCTGTACCAGAAATCGATCTTTGACGCAAGGTCCCTTAGGATCACTACTATTTCATTATCCGTTCTCTAAAACATGTTTATTATCCTGGCCATCTGTTGTATATACACTTACTTTTCTTAGTTGAGCATATAAAGGATCTGTTTTAATCTTCAAGTAGTCTGAATGCAATCGTACAATCTCAATCATGATGGTTGATCCTTTCATATAAGCAACGTATGCATCTTCTAAATCATTTACAAGTAATGCCACATCACCCTACAAGTTTAAAACTAGAGGTTAGTCAATAAAAGGTCGCATCACACTGATATACCTGTTGATAAAGTTTCTCAGCGGAACTAATCCAGCTTTTGATGCTGTATGTCTCAATCTTGGATCTATCAACAAAGGCACGCCGTTGTAACTCAGCAATAGAAGATGCAAACTGTGGTAAGCTTGGCATTTGGTTATTGTATTCTACATTATATGAAGCAGACATTGAGAAGCTGGTTGCATGAACTCCAAGTTGAGAGAAAAAGAAAAAAAGGAAATTGCCCTAAATACTCTAAAAATAATTCATGCCACAATTCTTTGTTTGCCTTTATAGAATCGGGAAATAAACAAAAGCTGTTTCTGAACAATGTCAGTCGCGCGCATTGTGTCTCTTTGTAGTACGAAATCAGTTGTAACAAAGAGAGACAAGACAGAATTCTTTGTTTTTTTTTTTCTTTTGTCTTGAAATGTTATGATGAACCAGAGTTAAAGATGAGCAATGGTTATTGACAAAAGGATAACCAAGTTAGTAAATGATGAAAGGGATGTAGCCTCTTTTTCATTACATTTTCGTAGTTGATCAACAATAAGATCTCTCTATAAGGTTATCTCATTTCCCCTTTATGCTCACTCGTAGCATGAACGGTTTTATTCATTAGTATACGGAAAACGATAGAGAGAGTAGCAAAATATATATATATCACTCAATGAATCCAAAGTAAATCAACAAAGCCTTTCAATACTATTATCATTTAAAAGCAGCTGAGAGTAAAGCGTGATACTTTCATTGACTTTGAGCGTTCATTCAGATAAAAGAGGAAGTACTCTCGGCTCATTATTAACCAATGAAATTTAAAGGTGGCTGCTACTTTTGTGTGAAATAAAGATTTACTTGATGATCACTTTAAAATCGCACTTACCACGCCATGGAAAATTTTAGGGAGTAGCTTGATTCTTGCTTGTTCTCTTTATAGAGTGTTTCTTACAAACCTAAAAAAGAAAGGGCGACAGACTGAGTTGTAAAAAAAGTGACAATCTCGCCAAGGGGACCTTCAGATAAGCCGAGCTTACTTGGCGTTTACTTTTCCCATGAACATGTATCGTTCATTTAAATTTCTTTCTTTTTCTAATACAAGATCATTTAATTCTGTCTTGCATCGAAGGATGTCTACTGCTTCCTTAAAAGAGAAATACTATGCATATGCTTCCCCTCCTTATTGTCGCTTGGAGGCCAAACCTTTCTTTGACACTCTTACTTCTAAAGAAAAGCATTATGCACACTTTATTTCTCGAGCCTCCTTTGAAGGAACTCGTGTTATTATCACTCAGACCAACCCAAAAGCCTTGTCTATATATGACATGATCATCAAGACATTCACCAATGACCAAGGTGACATGATCAACCCTCAGGAATTACGTGCAGCCAGGTATATATGAATATAATTTGATTTGGTCACACATATTCATAATTATTAAATAGTGGCGTAAATGATGAGACCTTTGACGAATTCTTGCAATACTCTGCTCAATTTCTTGGTAACCTTAGCAACTATAAATCCTTTGGCGATGAAAAGTTTATTCCAAGACTTGACTGTGAAGATTTTGAGAAAATTATCAAGGCAACAAACAATAAACATGCCATTGCCCTATTTGAGCAATCCCGTGGAGAAATATATGATGTTGAACCCATATCTCGCAATTTACTAGGATACCCTGACGATGGGCATATCTCTGGCTATTACTCTGACAACATCACCAAGGAGGACATCAAGCTTGTCCAGCATTTTTGCGAAAAGAACAAGATTTACTCTTACAATACTCGCTTGTTCAAGACTGACGACGGTTACGAATTAAGAGTAGCTGCTGCGGAAGATGCACAAAGCAAGACGTATACTTTAGATAATGGTCAAAAGCTTCATGTTCGCTATGGCGACTTTAAAGAGCAAATGAGCAAGATTGCCAAGGCCATTCAAGATGCAATTCCTTATGCTGCTAACGACACTCAAACCAAGATGCTCAAGTATTATCATGATTCTTTTCGTACTGGTTCTATCGAAGCACACATGGATTCTCAACGCGAGTGGCTAAATGACGTTGGTCCTGTGGTCGAGAGTAATATTGGATTTATCGAGACCTACCGGGACCCGCACGGTGTCCGTGCCGAGTGGGAAGGATTCGTTGCGATGGTCAACAAAGAGCAAACCAAGCAATTTGATAATCTCATCGCAAACCGTTCGCTCTTTATTTCTTCTCTTCCTTGGCCTATCGAATTTGAGCGCGATACACTAAACAAGCCCGACTTCACTTCTCTAGAAGTGCTCTCGTTTGCCACTGCAGGCATTCCCGCAGGCATAAATATTCCTAACTATTCAAACATTACTCAAGTTTACGGCTCAAAGAACGTGTCTCTGGGCAATGTCATATCTGCTCAAGCACCAAATGAGCAATACCCATTTGTTAGACAAGAGGACATCGAAACCTACCGAAAGTACCTCACTCGTTCTTTCCAAGTCCAGGTCGTCACACATGAACTCGGTCATGGTACGGGCAAACTCTTTTCTGAAAACGAAGAAGGAAAGTTTAATTTTGACCGTCAGAGCGTGATTCATCCGTTCACAAAGGGGCCAATTGAGACATGGTACAAGCCTGGTCAAGACTTTAACTCTCTATTCAAGAGTATTGCTGCAAGCTACGAAGAGTGTCGTGCTGAAAGTATCGCTCTCTCAGTTTCGCCTAATCCTGACATACTAAAGTTTTTCAACTATGAAGGCCAAGAGGCTGATGATGTGCTCTACACCATGTACTTGAATATGGCCAGAGCTGGTCTTGTTGCGCTCGAGTTCTACAACCCAGATGCTAAAAAGGTATACAAGGGACAAAGCACATTAAATTGCATCACTCATTGCTTTTTTTTAAAAAAAAAATATAGTGGAATCAAGCTCATATGCAGGCTCGTTATGCCATCATGAACGTCATGTTGAAGGCTGGCCAAGATTTCCTTAAACTGGAACCTTGTGTCGTTGACGGTAAAGACAGTTTCGAAATACATATGGACAGAACCAAGATCAGATCTGTCGGAAGACCTGCTGTCTCTGAGTTCTTGACAAAGCTTCAGGTCTATAAGGCTACAGCTGACGTAGACAATGGTACAAAGCTCTACCTGGAAGCTACTCATGTACCCGAGGATTGGCATAAGATTCGAGATATCGTGATTGCCTTCAAGCAGCCTCGAAAATCGTTTATTCAAGCAAATACATTTATTCAAGATGGTAATGTTGTTCTCAAGGAATACGAAGCTTCACCTATCGGAATGATCCAGTCCTTTGTCGAACGTTGTGTATAGTATATTTGTTCATCTCTTTCTCTCTCTTTTTTTATGTATTTGCGAGTAAAATCTAATAGTTTAGAGATCAATGGATGGTTTTGGTTTGAATTTCTTTGCTGCTCTATCTGAGGGTCTTGCCACAAATTGTTGTCCATAAATAGTAAATGACTTATCCAGCTTTTTGATGTATATATTAAATATGCTCGTATTCTTGGGTATCTCTACACACATTTTGTTGTAAATACCTCTTGTAGTACAAATGATCTCCTTCACTTACGCTTTAATCTATTCTGTCTCGTAATGATTTTGAATGTTGAGAGTGTCTCTTGAACGACAATGCCTGATACACCCACATAAGATGGATTTGTACTCTGAATGACTGTAAACGGTGCTCCATGAAAATCGGCCTTGATCAGCTTTTGTTCAAAATTGGCTTCACCCTTATCCAATAAGGTATCCATGTATCCTTGCCATAGTTCAGAGAGTGGTTCAAATAGTTTATATTGATGTGCTTCTTTTGGAATCTCGTATACTTTTAGTATTCGCTTTTCCTTGGCTGTCAGTTTACGATCCTTTTTCCTCTTGAGCTTCTTTTTCTCCTCCTTTTTTTCTTCTTCCTTCACAAATGTATGCGATCTGTCAATGTAAACCGGCCGAAGTTCATCAACAAGTTTGTCAACATTGGTCTGTGGTGAAATAAACTCCTCCATAAGTTCCTTGACTGCAGTCTACATATATACAACGGTATTAGAATAGATGTATATATATATATATATTTGTGCATATATATATGTGTGTACCAATGCTGTCTTTCCACTTGCTGTTGCTGTGCCTGATAGAGGTTGATATACATTTTCTCCTTTACTCTTGTTCATGTCAAATTACTATTAGAGGAAAAATACGAAAAATGACACAGAATGTCTTTGGATACTCTCAAACGAAAAGAAGTCACTAATGACTTTAAGCCAGTGATACAAAAGGACATCTTCTTTCCAGCATGCCATCAAAAAGGAAGCAAGCGAAAGTCTCCATGTTTTTCTAGAACAAACATGACGCCATTCAATCATTGTTTGTATCTGTAAAAGGATATATTTATTCAAGAATTCCATTTATTTCCCTACTGCCCAATTGGCCACATAAGAAAAGTTGGCAAACTGTTGTTGCTCTTCTGATGTCAACATAGCGTTTACGGGTGTCAAAATAGGTATTTCTCTAGTAAACTCTTCATCAAAGTTGGAGGTGTCTGCTCTACCAGTAACAGTAGGTATAAACGGAGGAGGAACACGCTTAGCCAACATATCATCCCAATTGACCCCAGCAAAGAAAGGATGATTCTTGACCTCTTGTGCATCGCCTTTACCACCACCAAGACGTCTTTGAGGATTACGTTCGAGCAACTGTTTTTGAATCATTAAAAAGAGAGAAAAAGAAGAATTAAAAGGAACTTACTGCTTCACAAATAGCAACCGAACTCTTGGACATGTTGATTGGATATAGGATGTTATCTTCCAGCACAGCATCAAATATTTCATCTTCGTCTTCTCCCTTGAATGGTGACTATATATCATTTAAGACACTTTCTATATCCTTCTTTCTTTCTTTCTTTCTGTTTTTACCTGTCCCAGCAGCATTTCATACAACAGCACACCAAATGCCCACCAATCTACTGCGCGTCCATAACGATTCTCAAGTAATATTTCAGGCGCCATAAATTCAGGAGTTCCACAAAACGTGTTTGTAGTGTTATTACCCCACATATTCTCTTTACAAAGACCATAATCAGCCAACTTAATGTGTCCATCCAAGCATAGCATAATGTTATCAAGTTTTAGATCACGATATATAATTCCGTGCTTGTGAAAATATTCAAGTGCTAACAAGACCTCACAAGCATAGAACTTGGCTCGAGCTTCTGAAAACTGCTCTCGCTGAATGTGAAGCATGAGATCACCTCCACTAACATACTCCATCACATAATAAATTCTTGTCTCTGTCTGAAAAGTGGAGTGTAGATTCACCAAGAAAGGATGTCGCTCCTGGTTTGCAGTCAAGAAAATGCGTTTTTCAGAACGCGTGCTTTCCACTTCATCGTTGTCCAGGACAAATCTTTTCTTGAGGATCTTGATAGCATATAACTCATTGGTATATTTCTCTTCTGCAAGCATGACCTTTCCAAAATTACCTTTGCCCAACACAGCCAGTAAATTGAAATCGTCAAGGCCTACCTTACGGTTGACTTGAACTGGTGTTCTTAAGGGCAAAGATGACTTTTCACCAAGAGAGGCTTGACTGCTGAAAAGATGGGTTATCGCTTGGAATGAGTTGGAATCATAAATCGATGATAACGGACGTGATGAAAGTGGATTTAGTTTATGTACAGCAGATGTCGATAATGAAGATTGTAAATGAATATTGTTATGTTGTTGTTGTTGTGACGATTGGGTATTGAACAAAGAGGTAGAGAACAATGGTCTTTGATGATTATCTAAACCATGTTGTAAGGAGCCTTCATGGAATGTTCTTCGGCGATTGTTGGCTGCTTTCATTTCACTTATCATCAGATTGGCCTTTTCCATGGTCATACCACAGAAATCAGGTATGAAATGAGCACATTTTGTATGGCAAACAACTCCACATTCTGTACATTTCTGAGCACCTCTAAATCCAAGTGGTAGCATAAATCCACAGTGACAGCACCAGTTGGCGCCGAGGATGATGGTTAATGATTCAAATCTATGCGGAATATGATGCTTTAGCTCATCTTCATCATGTTCCTATATGATATGGATTAGTACGTATTTAAACTGAATATTGATAAAATATATACGGATTTGGACGTTAATCTTGATTTACACCGAGTCACGACTTGAGTATAACATTTTCTATGACATGCCAAACTACAATCTACAATAAACAGTTTGAGTTTCTTGCCTTTTTTTTTTCTCTATTTAGTACCTTCACATTGGAACGTCACTTTGGCCATAAAGTCTCCACATAGCGCACATTTCATGATGTGATAAAAGCGTCTGGCCACAAACTGATGGCCATTCATCTCATGCACTTCACCTTTCCTTTCTCTTACTGCACCTGCTCTTCCAAGTTTATCCATTGGTCTTCGTTTGACATTTTCACGTACTATAAAGTAAAATATCTCTTAGAGACACTTTATGATTGGACATACTTTTCTTACCAAAGTTGATCTCCAAGAATATACGTCCAATGGGTTCAACATCAAACCAAGCTGATATACTATTATCCGACGCATTCTTTGCTTTACTCGTGCTATTCTTGTGCTGAATCATGGAAGCATTATCATCACCATGCTGCTGTGCAACTTCGGCTGGTACCCAATTTGGATCAGCCTGTTCTGTTTCCAGCTTCTTCTTACGCAAGCTCTCGGAAATATCGGAAATTTTCAGCCAAAGCAAGCCTATGGGCAACGTACGGTCGCCTGACTGGTCATAGATGAGCAATTCGACCTCGGTCGCCTTATCGACATACATCTCAAACGAGTCTGTCCACTTGTCGTTCTTGGAGGGCCTTGTACGGAACTGGATGTTGCCATCGATCTTGACCATGACGGTTGTTTGCGGATCGCGAACTAATCGAGTAGGAGCATGTGCAAGCTCGTGTGCTTCGAGAATCTTTAGCTGAAGTTTACCTGTCACAGGCTTACGAGCACCTGGCAAGAGACCAAACTTGCGTGTCTCGAACTGATCGAGTATTTTCCCTTCCTCGTCTTCGCCTAAGTATAGATCTTTATATTTCTTGACCGCATTGGTCAACAAGGTCATCTTTTCTTGACACTCGAGCTGCTTTTCATGTAACTCGGTCTTTCGTCGACGATCTGCTGCTGATGTAGACTGCTCCAAAAGTTGATATAGATTACGTATACCCTCCTGTACTTTCTTCTCCACGTCTACTTTGTATTCCAGCTCGTGTAGCTTTAAAGATACCTTGGCTTTGTTGATAGGCGTGTCTGCTTCCAAAAGATCTATTCTGTATGATAAGAACAGGGTATACTATTGTATATATTGTAGTTACCGAGATTTGTGTATTTCTTATCGTCGTCGTCTAATGGCTCATCAAGGGGTTCGGTAGGAGAAGATACCAAAGGTTGATTAGGCAGTATCATTGGAGTATCTGGGGGAGGTTCAGAATTGGAATTGCTGTTTACAGAAGCACGGCTTTCCCTTACTTTCAAACGACGTAGTTCTTCAGTAAAGTAGTCAATATAGCGCTGGCATTCTCTTATCTGAGTATCACATTGAAGTTGAGCATTGCGATCCCTTAATATTTTACGTAATTCAATCGCTTTTTCTTTTAATTGTATGTTTTGCTCAATCTTCGACTGAACTTCTCTAATGCGCGCTTCAATCTCCTTTTTGTCCAGACTTAATAACTGCTGTTAACTGTATCTATAATATAATTTTACCTCCATCTGTTTTCCCTTTTTGACCAAAAAAGAAAGAAAGGAAAAAAGAGGGGGGGAAAGTATGCAGTGGCTGAATTTTTTATGCACTCTTTCTCAAATACCAACGTCGCTCTTAACCGAAGTCGCAAGTTGACAAAAATAGAAGTTGTGTCAATTTGGTCTCATTCGACCTTATCCTGTGGCTGTCAATATTCCCAAGCAGAACAAGGTTGCTGTATATGATAGGAAACTAGACTGGTTGCCTGATAGCAAACTCATGTCATTTCCAAAACGCGCCCTATTTCTACTTTCTTTTTTTTTTATTAATATTTCCTTTTTACATTTTTTGTCCTTGTTTTCCAAAAGGAGTTAAGCATTAACTTCCTAACGACCTTTATTTTTGTCAATTTGCAACCTTTATTGAGAGCGACGATGGTATTTGAGAAAGAACATATTTACCATTCATTGGTATTTCTGCAAGGCGCGTCGGCGAACATATAGACATACTATCAGCTATTATTAATGGAGCACCTTGCAAATGTGGTATGCAGGGATTCGGTTAAATTTACACCCGAAGTTATTTCCTTTTTTGAACCACTGTTATTTTTGTCTATAAATTTACTAATCAGTCAAATCAATATGAGCGGTAATCGTCTTTATCTTTTTTTTGGAGGGATAATGTCCCTTAAGCACAATTAAAATAATTATGGCAAAGGAGATGCTGAGAAGGACATTTGTTCTTATGCTTTATTAATAATAAACCAAGTGAACAGCCAAAAAGGAAACAATTTCATCAGCATTGACTACTTTTATCTTGTAAACAGCAGAAGGGGTCTTGTATTGCCAAAGAGAGTCTTTATTTGTCTTCACATCAAATACATTGACAAGGGATAGCAACTTTGAGCTTCTGTCAGGAAATGTGTATCTCAAGTATGATACAACTTTGCCAAAATATGTGAGCTCTTTCATCGTAGTTCTTGGCCCTTTTTGTCTGTTCGTATTGACCTTGATACAAAGCTTAACAAAGAAGCTTGTTCTATTACCTTCTTTGTGATTCACCGAACTTTCCAAACACAGTCTGGTCTGGACTCTATATTCTACATCTAAGCTCAACAACACTTTTAGAATCAAGATCCGTGTGAACAACAGGGTTTGATTCTAGAAACACTTCTTCAAGAAAGGTAAGTAAACAAAGCTCAAGATATCAGCGCTGTTTCTCAATTCTACGCGGCTAATGGGTCCCCAGACCTCATGTTCGATCTCTTTGTCATTATCCAGCAAGACTTCATCAGCCTTTTCTTTACCTTCCGCTGCAGCCATACATTCCACCCAATGCAGCGAAGCAAGCTCAAGCAAGACATTGCCGCTGTTGGTAGTAGGGCTCTTTCTTGATCCCGCCCTTGACTTATACTCAACGCAGCATAAGAAGGCATTGGCCACAAGTAAAAGATCAGATCAGGGACGTGTATTAGAAGGTGCTGGTTGATCCTAAAAATCCATGGTTGTAGTTTACCTGCATCAACAAGTTCTTTCAACCAGGAACTTCATTTCAAGATTGTTGAACTCAGCTCTTCCACACCCTTCTTTCTGACTTCTCTTTGACAGGTAAGATTGGTGCTAGATATACACATGATCTTCTGCTGAATCCTCATGTCGAAATGGCAGCTTACAACTGTCATTGGAAAACTGTATCTCAAAAATGAATCCAGTCTACCGAACGGTTGTATCCACTCTGTATTACTTTCAATTATACCAGAGAAAGGTAGTTGGAATAAGCAGACGAGATATTCTCAGGAGTGAATTGATTTGCTGAATATCCTTATTCCGCAATCTTCAGGGATGTTGGGGTTGCATGTTGACAGTGAATGTATCAGCGATGATCTGTTTGCTATTTGTGGCCCAATGTTGTTCTCAAATAAGTGCAACAACTCCACAGGAAAGAAAAATGCCATCATAAGATACTTTCAGATTCAGACTTGAATGGATGAAATGAATCGGACATTAAACCAAGAGGATGTGTAGCAATGTATAAAGTAGTCACGAATGTCGGTTTTTATTGGTAGGACGACTGCGCCTTCAGTAAGAATTCAGCTGGTATAAAAGCAATTTTTTTCTTTTCACTTGACAGAAAAAAAATTTTAATCTCTTTTCTTAATCAATCATAATGGCTGTTCGTGCTCAATTTGAAAACAGCAACGAAATTGGTGTATTTGCTCGTTTAACCAACAGTTACTGTTTAGTTGCCCTTGGTGGTTCTGAAAATTTTTACAGGTAAACGAAAAGAAGACAAAAAGAGGAAAAAAGTATTGATAAGGGTATATAGTGTCTTTGAAGGAGAATTAGGCGATGTGATTCCTGTTGTTCATACAACCATTGCTGGCACACGTATTGTCGGTCGCTTGACTGCTGGTAACAAGAAGGGTTTACTTGTTCCTAGTACAACTACCGATCAAGAACTTCAACACTTGCGTAACTCCCTTCCTGATAACATTGCTGTTCAGCGTGTTGAAGAACGCTTATCAGCTTTGGGTAATGTGATTGCTTGTAATGACTATGTTGCTTTGGTTCACCCTGATATCGATCGTGAAACTGAAGAAATCATTGCTGACACACTCCAAGTCGAAGTTTTCCGTCAAACTGTAGCAGACAACGTCTTGGTTGGATCTTACTGTGCTATTAGTAATCAAGGAGGTATCGTTCATCCTCGTACATCTATTCAAGATCAAGATGAATTATCAGCTCTCTTGCAAATTCCATTGGTTGCAGGTACTGTCAACCGTGGTTCTGATGTGATTGGAGCAGGTTGTGTTGTGAATGATTGGTGTGCCTTTGCTGGCATGGATACCACTTCCACTGAATTGAGTGTGATGGAAAGTATCTTCAAGTTGCAGGATGCTCAGCCTACTGCTATTGTCAATGAATTGAGAGACACATTGGTTGATACTTACTCATAGATTATATATTTTTGCATTGTATAATTTTTATTCCACGCACATACACAAATTCACTCACATGTTAACACTGTAATATAAACTCTTTCTACCCTTTTTTTTTTATTGCAATAAAAAGTCTATATTTTTCAAGGGCAATAAAAATACGATTTGATGTGGCATACTTATTAATGTGTAGATGAATTCTACAAATCAGTTTTGATGATGCAAAGAGAAAGCGGACCTTTTTTATACGTGACACGTATCTAATTCTATAGATATTAAGCTTGAGGCCATTCCACTGACCAGTAATAGCTTCGAACTGACTCATAATGGTTGGTGTTTGGAAGCGCTTGGTCCACAACTTTAACATGCACTGTTGTAAAATCTTGCCTTTTTTGACGTCACTTTTAACTCCTTTTAAGCTTGGCTTCTCTTCAATAGAAAGATAGTCGATGTCATTATTAATGTTACGAAGGATAAAGTCTACACGTTGGTTGTTTACATCTTTGAATCATTTCGCAATGTTAGAATAACACTCTGATCGCTTTGAGCTGAAGTGATTGTCGTACATGAAGGCGTTATCCCACACAGAAGCATAAACGTGCGATCGGTACCAAGATTGCGGTTTTTAGAAAGCAGTTGACGAGAAGACCAGAGCTCAATTGCATTTGCTACAGCTTATCGTAAGTACCGACACATTAGATCTTTCATGGCATAAAGTTCACTTAAAGTGTTTCCATTTCACTGTTGTTCATTGTTTATACTAAGAGCTGAATATTATCAAGTTTGTGAGAGTTTACTTGAATAGAGAATCTATGAATGCTACCCATATTAACGTCGTCAATGCGATTATTTATGAATGTTGTCAATGGTATTCTTTTCAGATATGATAGAGAAAAGTAGAAAGTATGCTTTACTGTAAGATATTATAATGACTTATATCAAACACAGTAGATTTAAAAACGAAAATTTAGCTAATAAAAAAGGTGAAATAAAACGAATCCTGTTTTTATTTTTACGAAAATTAGGGGAAGGGGGGAACTGTAAATATACATTACCTAAAATAAATTAGAATTGTTAGTGACACTATTTACTATTTGAATAATCTTTTCTTTTTGTCAGATGGTGTGAGTAGAACTCGTTTTCAGCAAGGTTTTTATGAAGACCGTCGTGAAAATTTGGTATCATCATTTAAAGAAAAGAAAAAAATATTACATGTACCTTTTATATGAAAGCCAAAAGAGACGTGTGGCTTATGATTACAGACAAAAAGAAAGAATCCTATCAAAGAGTGTAAATAAGAAGAATCGATATGTGGTTCATAAAAAATGATGTTTTTCAGACAAAAACGTTTCTTCAACAAGATCAGACATATGCTTGTCTATTTTGTTTTGATATTCATCAAATTTATCATTTTTTATGGAATGGATATTTACCTTTATATTATATACATAAGCATATAAGCTTTATCAATGAAAAATCTACAGTGTATATTAATATAATGTGATTATCTTTAGATAATTTAAGCCATGTATCAGAAAAGCATGAATGGAATTAAGAGTTTTTTTCAACAATGAATGACTCGTCAGACTCGTCATCTAGAGTTCATCATAACATGGATAATTAAAGAGTAAAAAGATATTTACCACTAGTAATAATGAGTTAGTTTAAGGTTTATAGACCATTTTTTTTTAAAAAAAAAAGAGCAATAAATGTATCAGAAACAGCCATTTGTTGTCTTCATTAGGAATTCAGGCGGTAATTCCAACTTTAAAAGTTGAATCATCATATCATTGCTCTCTTTTTTTTACCTTATTTTATAATACATACATTCATAATAAGCCACACACTTGAAGAAAAAGAAAAAAAAAAAAGACCAGATATACAAAGTAAGCAGATGAATCTATTGGTAATGATGAGCATTTACTGCTTATGTATATATACAAAATATACAGAGAGATGTTTAAATAGCATCAGTAAAGAAGTTTACATCAATATTCAGAAACTCTAGTTTGTTTGACTGAACATCCTCTGCAACAACATCTCTCTTTATTTTTTGAATACTAACCTTTTTTATTATTTGTAAGGAAAAAAGAAAAAATTGTTGTTGGAGCTGTCATTTTATAAACAGGAAAAAAATTTTTTATTTGCACTGTCACAGCGATAAGCCAATCATATCACATATCATTCAACAATAACCCAGACGCGCGTTTTCCAGAACAATGAAATGCATTTTAAAAAAGAAACAAACCAAGATGAAAACTTTATAAATTCGTATTCTACATCAAAGATAGCACGCTTAATGTGATGCTTCACATTGAAAGCTTTCGATGAGTGACGGTAGCCTCTATAGCATTAGTCTATTTTCTGGTGTATTTTCTGATACACGTAGCGTTGGCCTCTATATGTTATAGCTACTCCATGTCCATAGCGTGACGACTAGTGGTACTTGTTAACAACTGCTTCCTATGCTCTGAATTTGATTTTATTATACAGAGATTACAGAAGCATTTTATGTGAACCACTTACAGCTTTCCGGCTGCCCCCCCTATGCATGAAACACTGAGACACGAATGAAAAAGAAACTCATTCAGACGTTGAAATACCTAGCATTTGTCCTTCCTGCAATTTTTACTCCATCCAAATTAAAGATCTTGAGACGCACGTTGAAACAGAACATCAAAATAATAAGAGAGTTTTAATTAAAGAATTTCAACAAGAACATGAATCCGAGAAAGCACATACAGAAGGCGTTTAGTTTGCTGTTTGCAAAAGTAGTGTTACGCTTACAGCGATGGCTGTAAGCTTTTACATTCAATATCAACCGAAATTAACAGTAGAAACGAAATCTTTGGTTACAATCTCTGTCGCTTACAGCCTTGATATGCCCTATCAATATCGAATCAATCTAGAAGAGCGTGAAGTCGGATAAGCGTCATTAGGATCTCTGAAATCATTCCAAAGCTCATTTGATATCTTGGCGTGCCCTCCAAACAAGCCGACGCAATATGTTTCTATATTGTGGAATTACTGAATACAAGACTATGTGAAAGATGATCAATTAATAAAATTATTCAATTTGTACTGGCTGACTTTGTTGGGAAATGCAGCAGACTCACATGTCTTTCAGCCAAAATTGAATATACGCATTGAATTAACCGAAACATGCCTATCTTTCAAGGTATAAGTGACCAGACTGAACTTGTAGTCTTTGAATGGCGCGAAGTACCTCTGAATCATATATGGGAATTAGCTATCAAAAATGACACATGGAAACAGACCTGTGAATAAAGTGGTCGATCAGGGATACAGTGACTTTGACACTGACGTGATTATTATGAATGCTTCATCTGGACAGAAGAATAAAGGGCTTTTGTGCACTAAAAATGATACTTTGAAGAGTATTAATGGTTCCATCTGCGCTTTAGAAGCATCCTTGAGACGGCATCCGCAATAAAAACCCGAGTATAATCTTACAGTAGATATATCATATTTTACATTCCTCTATCACATATGATAAGAATAACGTTGACAGCAATAGTAGCAGCTGAAATAACAATAATAGCATAAGCATAAATAACATTTGGCTCTTCTTAATAAGAGTCTAATTCGCAAGTCGTCGACTTACTGACCTTATTTCAAATTGTAGAGCTGAGCATAACAGTAATGCTATGGAAACAGACGTTAGTAATACATTAATTACAAAGAGAACATTCTGGTGTCATACATGTCAACACCAATCCAAAATAAAAGATGTGCTAAACGTTTGTGAAAAATGTGCATGTGATGGTTCCCTATGTTAACAACACTCTTTTATTATTGATATATTCTCCATATGAGAGCGTACCTTGGATTTATGAATGTATTTTACAGAAGGCTAAAGGATGGTCCAAGAAGCATATAAAGACCATGTAAAAATCATAAAAAGAATCATTCATATCCTTCAACATTGGTTGTTAAAACCAATAATGTGCATATGAAGAAGCTTTATTGCTGGACTTTAGTCTCATCTCTAGAAGTTACTTCTCAATAATCTTTTCAAAACTACATCACGATGTAACATAAGCAGATATTACTTTTACTTTCAATATGCGGCTATTCAAATCTTGCTAACAAAGAAGAGCTCCTGATATTGGTCATCTTTCAAAGGCAATGCTTTAATCTATCCATTTTGTTCCTCTCATTAACTCTTAGAGTAACGCTAGCTCCTTGGTCTCTTTGACACAGTGTATCTCTCTCTTTCTTTTTGAAGCTCTGCTTCCTTACGCTGTCTGTTCATAAAGCCTTCACTTTTCAACTTGACTTTTTCGCGCGACATATATATTAATATTCAAAGTACTTTTTTCGTATATGCGCAGTGAACTATGTTTCCTTTCTAGAAGCAAAAATTTGCAGCAAGTGACATTATGAAGTATACTCTGTGCACATATGTAAGAGTGATAAACACAATTAGGGATATAGATTGTCGTCTTTTCCCAAAATTGTTGAACTTTTTTTTTCTGCTCAGTATATCTGATTAGTGGAATCTTTGAGTCTTTTTACGAGGAATAATAATAATAATCTGGATTATTGTTGTTGTTGTTGTTGTTGTTATTGTCAGACATTTCTTTAAGCTTTTCATGAACCAAAAGAAATGAAATGTGCCTGTAGTTCATTCAAAGACCAAACTGTGACTGTCAAAATCAACGAGATCATTCGATAAGCTCCCTTTGTTTTTTTTGTTGTTTGATTCATTCTTTTTTAATTTAAAAATGGAGAACAAAGACACTGATTATTATGGATTGCTTGAGATTGAAATAACTGCTACAACCAAGGATATTGAACGAGCTTACAGAAAAAAGGCTTTAAAAGTACATCCAGACAAGAACCCAAGTCCAGATGCTGGTAAGGCTAAACACACTTGATAAATTATGCATTCTCAAGAAACATAATCATCTTTTAGCTGCCCTGTTTCATGACTTAACCCAAGCCTATGAAATATTAACAAATCCACAAAAAAGAAAAGACTATGACAATATACATAGAGCACGTCAAGAACGTCTAAAGAAGAAGCAAGAGATGGACTCAAAACGAAGGGCCGCTCAAGATGAGCTAGAGAGAAGGGAAAGAGAAGCTAAAAAGGCACGTTCGGAACAGGATCAAGCAAAAGCAGAATATGAAGCCCACCTGGCTCGTTTGCGTGAAGAAGGTGCAAAGAGACGACAAGAAGACTGGAATGCTGACAACAGAAAGGCGGAAGAAGGTAAGATGGGTATAGGCTGAGATAATCAAAGGAAGGCTAAACTATATATATTATAGTGACAGAGACTAATGAATTGGACTGCGCACTCAAGATAAAATGGAAACGTAAAAAATATGACTTTTCAGAACAAGATCTGGAACGCATATTGGATCCAATCGGAAAGGTTGATACGGTGGCGTTGTCGCAAAAGAAGAAAGGCAGTGCTCTTGTCGTATTCAAGACTGTTGTGGACGCAGTAAGTTACTTAATTTATGATGTAGCTGTACAGTGTTTAACGTAGGCTATAGCATAGTATCATCATGAAGAAAGGCATTGATCCTGCATTATCACAGTTTGAAAGTATAGATTGGGCAACAGGAAAGCCACCAGCTTTAGTAGAAAGGATTCACAAGGCTGACGAATTGAAGAGACAAGCTAGGGCAGCATACTTTAATACAAATGATAGACGTACTACAGCAACAGGGAAACCGCTATTTGCTACAAGCTCGAAGCAGTCATTTTTTAAACCCAAAGATATACCCTCTGGAAATGTAGGTCCCCTCTTTTTTCATGCTTTAGGTTTATACTGACTATTCTCATAGGCTACATCGTCGAGTATATTTGATTATGATTATGAATCCATGACATTAATGAAAATGTTACAAGCTGAAAGAGATCGTCTGTTGCGTCTGCAAGCTATGCAATCTACAAAGAATCATTAAATCAACAGTTGTAAACGCTTATTATATACGGCATTCATATATTTATTTGATCAAGTCTGTATTATAAATCAACCTTTTTTGCTTTGTTAGTTTACGTATATGTGCGTTTGTGGAAGGACCATAGAATATCATGACCAATAAAGGATCTGACCGTGTTGATTCCTTGCTTACAGTCATCAAATGACTTACTATTGGCTTTAAGCAGCTGTAATTTTACTTATTTTATATAAATACTTTTAGAAATAACGGGCCAAAGGTACGGTATACTTGTGCTTTATTAACGATTCTTGGCCCGTTGAACAGATCAACTGAAAAGAAATTGATTTAGGAGAAATGCTCGTCCATAGTAACACACATTCACATAATGAATAATTTTGTAAAGGTCAATAACTTTATTTTAATTATAAAAGAAAAAAGAAGAGTCAAATATTAAAAGGAGATCTAGTAAAACGATGAAATACAAAGAAGGAATGCGGAAGGACAGTTCTTGGCGCACTGCCATTGTTCAAAATATGGCATCACGTTTTTTGTTCGGACAATGAATTTGCAAAAAGTGACGTTGCAAACCACTGAAGTGGTGCGCCGGTAGTGCGCGAGTGGTGTGCACGGTGACAGAGCTTTGTTATACACTCTTTTCGGAAAGTAAATTCGCCTGTGATCGAAAATAAATACACCCAATGGTGAGGACAAAATTCATGTT